>JAJQKJ010002733.1:0-138879 GCA_029574335.1 Rana kukunoris
CCCTCCGGCCATCCATCATTTTCATTTTCTTCTCCATGTAATGCCACTCGTTTTCCCTTCTGTTCGTCATTTGTCCTCCAATTCTCCCTTATTTTGAATTGAATGTACTCCAATTCATCCTCGGTCTTCTTTTGTTCGGTCCTCCTTTCTTCCTTCATTTTCAGCCTCCAGCCTCAGCCTCTCCTTCTTCCATTCCTCTTCTTTTACTGGTACTTCCTGTAAAACACAAACAAATAGGTAACGTAAGTTCAGATCATTGCTTTATAGAACACAGACATGAGTTACAACTTTCATAAAACTATTCTGGATGTTCTGCTGAATGATAGACTTCAATCTTTCCTGAGTACCAACCCCCAACCATGGACAAGCGCCAAGTTTAGAAGAATTTAAAGGGGTTGTAAAGGTAAAATAAATTCAATAAATAGCTTCCTTCACCTCAGTGCAGTCCTCCTTCACTTACCTCATCCTTCCATTTTGCTTTTAAATGTCCTTATTTCTTCTGAGAAATCCTCACTTCCTGCTCTTCTGTCTGTAACTCCACACAGTAATGCAAGGCTTTCTCCTGGTGTGGAGTGTCGTGCTTGCCCCCTCCCTTGTACTACAGGAGAGTCAGGACGCCCACTAACACAGAGCTCCTTTCTCTATCTGTAACGTAGAGAGAGCGTCCTGACTCTCCTGCTCGCCCCCTCATCCCTCAAGGGAGGGGGCGATCACGACTCTCCACACCATGGAGAAAGCCTCGCATTACTGTGTGGAGTTACAGACAGAAGAACAGGAAGTGAGGATTTCTCAGAAGAAATAAGAAAGATATAAGCAAAATGGAAGGATGAGGTAAGGAAGGCGGACTGCTGGGGTAAAGGAAGCTATTTAGGGGAAAAAAATTGTAACCTTTACAACCCCTTTAAGTTTGCCGTGAATTATCGGTATTATATTTGACCAAATATTGGCGGAATATAGACAAAATATCCACGAGGAGGAAATATATCATCAGATGCAGCAGCTGACTGACACATCCAATCCTGCGGGAGTAGTAACCATGAAGTCAGACAATTCCTGGAAGTAGCGCTCACACTTCTTTATAAAGGTGGTACTCTCACACATTGGAGTACCTACCTTATAGCATAAAACGCAGTGTGAGCGACTATCATCCAAAAGGAGCCTCCCCCCACAGTTAGAATCACTGTGTTAACTCCTTCCCTGCCAGTGACATTTATACAGTAACCAGTGCATTTTTATAGCACTGATCGCTGTGTAAATGACAATGGTCTCAAAATAGTGTCAAAAGTGTCCAATATGTCTGAAGCAATGTCACAGTCCACGATAAAAATTGCAGATCGCACACTTCTAGTAAAAAAAAAATATAAAAATAAAAATGCCATGAATCTATCCCCTTACAAAATATGTAGAAGAATATGTATCGGCTTAAACTGAGAATTTTTTTTTGTTTTAAAACTTATTTGTTGTCCGGGGGACCTAAAACCGGGGAGCACTGATTTTTCAAATTAGGGCACCTCTTCCATAGACTCCCATGTTAAAAAAAAAATTCTCCGGTGATTTTGGGGACCCAGTACTGGGGCTGGCCGTAGGTCCCCTGGACCTAGAACTTGGCACACATGTACCTCAATTTCTTCTCTACAAGTGTGTAAAGTTTGTTGTCTGGGGGACCTGTGGCTAAAGAGCACCAATTTTTCAAAGCCGGGCACCCCTTCCATAGACTCCCATGTTAAACATCAGTCTAGTCATTGACACAGTGAGGCATGGGCACAGTGAGGCATGGGCACAGTGAGACATGGACACAGTGAGGCATGGACATGGACACAGTGAGGCATGGACATGGACACAGTGAGGCATGGACATGGACACAGTGAGACATGCAGATGGACAGCCTAGGCTTATACTCGAGTCAATACGTTTTCCCATTTTTTTTGTGGTAAAATTAGGTGCCTCGGCTTATATTCGGGTCGGCTTATACTCAAGTATATACGATATATATATATATATATATATATATATATATATATATATATAATACATTTCACTTTTTGAATGGAATTACTACAACGCATCTGTATTCTGTGCAGCTTAAATGTGTCATCAGAAAAAAATACTTGATTGTGGCCACTAGATGGAGCTGAGGAATATATATATATATATTTTCTATAAGTAGCCAATGCCATCTAGTGGCCATTATGCAGTATTTTCTCCAGTCATACATTCAATCTGCAGGGAATATATAGCCTGAGAACATTTGTTTTCCCCCCATTCACACAGAACAGATTTACAAGCAGTTAATATTGAGATTTTCTGAGATGCTGAATTGTGGGGTGTCACTAGCTGTAAGCCACAATCATTAACAATAAAAGAAAGAAATGCTTGGAATCTATCACTCTGTGTGGATTATGATACATCCAATCCCTATAGATTATCAAACATTTGCTAATATAAATAAAATACTAATCTTACCTTCACCGGCTGCTTGTTTTGGGTGGGCACTTTGAAGATTACGGTTTTGGGTCTGGGATTCAGGTTGCGGAGCACAGCTGCCCCTGCATTCCTCAAGCCCTGGTAGGCTGTGACATTGGGGGTGGGGGTGGGGGTGATGGGGGTGCGCGTGGTGCGCTTCTCAATGATCTTTCTTGAAGTCATTGTTGTAATTTATTAATAAGAATTAGTAAATATCGCTCTACTAATTTGTCTCGTCTCGCTCTGCGACGCTAAAAAAAACGCTATATGTGTATCTCTTCTCTTTGTTATCAGAGAGCTCCTCCCACACGTCTGCTTCGATCCACACTCTAAAGCGTAATGACTGAGATCCAGTCTGCACTCCCTTAAGTAGGCTTCCTACTGTTCACATGTTCTGTTGCTATGGATACAAACTGCCAACCTGCACTGTGCTATGACATCATATCAACTGCCATTCTGCACTCTGGTAAGGAGGCTACTTCCACTCTGCCATGTGCCGTTGCCATGGATACCAACTGTCACTCTGCACTGAATTCAAATCTCCCAGCTGTGTGCAGTCCCAATAAAGTGCAATGTCATCCCAAATCACACGGTTATATCTGGGAAGAGGGCGCTTCATACACCAATATATTTATATCGTTTGAAAGAGCAGCCCGAGACCTTCGATATCATCCTACATTGGACTCTGTAGCTATAGTCATTGTGGAGAAATCACAGGTTATATGTAATGGGGGGGGGGGGGGGGTTGTGTACAAAGAATGGGAGTTGGCACCGTGCCAGAATTCTGACCGTTTTTTTTTTTAAATTGCAGCTGATTTCTGTGCTAGAGATGGGGGAGGGGAGGATATTATTAACCACCTTAATGAGATTTGGTGTTTACAAGTTAAAAACATTTCATTTTGCTAGAAAATTACTTTAGAACCCCCAAACATTTCATATATATATATTATATATATATATAGAATGTTTGGGGTTCTAAAGTCATTTTCTAGTAAAATAAAATGTATATACTGTATATATGGTTATATATATTTTTTTTTCTAACACCCTAGAGAATAAAATGGCTGTCGTTGCAATACTTTCTGTTGCACTGTATTTGCGCAGCGGTCTTACAAGCGCACTTTTTTGGAAAAAAATACACTTTTTTTAAATTAAAAAATAAGACAACATTAAAGTTAGCCCGATTTCTTTTTTATTTCGTGGAAGATAATGTTACGCCAAGTAAATTGATACCCAATTTAGTCTCGCGGAATCACTGCAAGAGGGGTGGAGCTGGCGCGAGAGGGGGCAGAGCCAGGTCGGGTCCACTGCGAGGAAGGGAAATCCGCACTGACAAGTGAAACACTATTGGTTGTTAAGGACACGGCGGCCCCGCCCCCGCTCCCTAACAGTGGGGGAATTGCACTGACAGATGACAGAGCCAAATCTGAAGGGATCGGTTTCAGGTATGAATCAGGTACCAATACTGTGCAAATTCTTAGTATCAGCAGCGATACCAGTATCAGTACAACCCTAGTTCAGACCCATGTGATGTGATTATGGTGATTGTACTGTGTTTTGCAATCTGTTTCAGGTGTCGTTAATCTAACATTGTCCCCCGCAGCAGATCGCATGGACCTCGTGCGATGCGAGGAAACGCGGTGACTCTTGTGTGTTTCCTGCATCTCATCAGTGTGAACCAGGGCTCCCTGCAAGGTGCTTTTAATATACAATGTTTTTTTTTTGCTTTTGAAACATAAACTGGCCAATTCCCGCTGACAGGACAGAGCTCTGTTTTGTCTACACTCGGAGGTCTTCCTGTCAGCCTATCGGCGTCCATGAAGACATGGATGAGCGAGTTTGGGGGGGAGGAACTTGACTGGCCTGCACAGAGTTCTGACCTCAACCCGATGGAACACCTTTGAGGTGAAATAGACCGGAGACTGTGAGTCAGACCTTCTTGTCCAGCATCAGCACCTGACCTCACAAATGCCCTTCTGGAAGAACGGTCAAACATTCCCATAGACACACTCCTAAACCTTGTGGACGGCCTTAAAGCTGTTATAGCGGCAAAGGGTGGGCCAGCTCAATATTGAACCCTACGGACCAAGACTGGGATGCCATTAACCACTTAATAAGCCCCGGACCAATCTGCTGCTGCTAAATGCCCAGGTGTTTTTACAATTCGGCACACGTGCGTCGCTTTAACAGACAATTGTGAGGTCGTGCGACGTGGCTCCCAAACAAAATTTGCGTCCTTTTCTTCCCACAAACAGAGCTTTATTTTGGTGGTATTTGATTGTCTCTGCGATTTTATTATTTTTGCGATATAAACGGAAAAAGACCAACATTTTTGGAAAAAAAAATGAAATGTTCTACTTTTTGTTATGAGAAAAATCGAATAAATAAATTAAATTTTAGTCAAACATTTAGGCCAAAATGTATTCAGCCACATGTCTTTACTAAAAAAAAAACGCAATAAAAATAGTACTACGCACGGCAAACAGTGACACTAATAGAACAATCAGAAAAACGATCGCTTAGCGACACTGGTAATAGGGGGTGGAAAGGGTTAACTAGGGAGGTGATCAAGGGGTTAAACCTTTATTAGGGGGGGTACGGGGGGCTACCCACTAACTGCCTATCACACTGACACTAAATGCAGTGATCAGTAAATATATGATCACTGCTATTAGTGACACTGTGACATGTGGCAGGGGCTGGGTCGATCTGAAAAGGGTTAAGTGTGCCTATGTGTGTGGTGTCAGTGTAGTGTTGGTGCGACTTACTTGTGATGTCTTCTCTCGCCGGATTGAAAAGACCGCGAGAGAGAGAGGTGGTGACATCACTTCCTCTGCCAGTGTTTACATTACACAGGCAGAGGAAGTGCAGAGCAGGGAGGGAGCGGATATGCTGGGAGCGATCGCGAGGGGGCGGACAAAAACGAACAGCCGCCCCCTCATCCTGGATCGCTCCCACGGAATTACCGACCGCCTAGGCAGGGACGTACAGGTAAGTCCATCTGCCTGTACGTGCCATTCTGCCGACATATATGTACATGCGGCGGTCGTGAAGTGGTTAAAGTTCATGTGCGTGTAAAGGCAGGTGTCCCAATACTTTTGGTAATATGTTGTATCTTCACCCAAAGTCAAGGACGTCCTATGATGCCCGCCTAGTGGGCAGTGGTAAACCATTTTTGTATATTTTTGTGTCCTATGCATGCATACATTTCCTAATAGGTGTCCCTCATTCCCACCTCAATAAGTTGGAAAGGTATATCATATATGCCTAGGCAAAATAATAACTGATTCTTTACAATGTGTGTGCATTATCCATTTCTGCCCGTAGGTGGCGTGTTGTGTGGTGCAGTGACAAGAATAGTCCAAGTTCAATGAGAGAACTTGTATTTATTGCAAAGACCGTGGGACTCCGTGGGAAGACAACCCAACCGGGAACACTCGCAGGTTCCACAGAGTGTAGAGAACAGGTTTCCGCTGAACTGACAGCACCTGTTGGAAGGTGCAGAATGCGGCCTAGTAGTCTCGTGCTCAAAGGGAAGATGTCCAGAGAAGTTGCAAGCTCTGTAATTTCCCTCCACGTCAGGAACCTTTCCCTGCCAATACCAGCAAGGTACCTGTCACTACTCTACCCAGTCGTAAAATGCGCCCCAAGCCAAGGAGCCAGGACCTTAAATGGATTCTGCCTGACCCACTATGGCTGCTAGTCACATGGGGTGGTAGCATCCAATTGGATCGCATACCTAGAGACCCAGGAAAACATAGAGGAACCATGTTCATTGACTTCCTTCCCAACTGCAGTGCTGCTGTGGAAGGCCACCTGCAGTGAAGGAAGTAGAATGCCTATTGCCTACATGTCTCTTTAAGAATTCTGCAGAACAAGGTATCTGATCACCCTGCCAAAAATCCAATAAGCTCATTTCCCTTTATTACCAAGTGATTTAACCGTAAGGACTAGGCATGAGATATTTGGCATCGAGACCAGCATAAACATTAGCAAGGCCATCCTGAGTAGTAAAGTTTAATCCCTCAAGTGATGGAACTTTACTGCCAGAGCATAGGCATGCACAGCCTATTGCATTAGTCATTGTTGCTGGGGGTATCTGTTACTGCTGGGGTGGTTTATATTGTTGCTGGGGGGAGGCTAGTGTTGCTGGGGAGGATCTATTGTTGCTGGGGGATCCATTGTTCTTGGGGTGGGTCTAGTGTTGCTGGGGGTATCTTTTACTCCTGGGAAGGTATGTTGTTGCTGGGGGGGATCTATTGTTACTGGAGTGGTTCTAGTGTTGCTGGGGGATCTATTGTTGCTGGGGGATCCATGTTCCTGGGGTGGGTCTAGTGTTGCTGGGGGTATCTTTTACTCCTGGGAGGGTATATTGTTGCTGGAGTGGTTCTAGTGTTGTTGGGGTGGGTCTATTGTTGCTGGGGCTATCTATCATTGCTGGGGTGTGGTCTATTGTTGCTGGGTACAAGCGATCTATTTTACTGCTTTTCTTGTTATCATTAACAAAGTCCATTACGAATTAATTGGCACCACAAAATATTACTTGGTTCTGTACTCTCTAAAAGGGCCCGTACTGGGAGGAGGGTAGGGGATGGAACCAAACGTCGGTACTGGGACGAGGGTAGGGGGTGGAACTAAGGGCTGGTACTGGGGCAAGTTTAGGGGGTGGAACCAAGGGCTGGTACTGGGGCAAGTGTAGGGGGTGGAACCAAGGGCCGGTACTGGGACGAGGGTAGGGGGTGGAACCAAGGGCTGGTCCTCGGGCAAGTGTAGGGGGTGGAACCAAGGGGCAGTACTGGGAGGTGGGTAGGGGGTGGAACCAAGGGCCGGTACTGGGACATGTGTAGGGGGTTGGAACCAAGGCTGGTAGGTGGGTAGGGGTGGAACCAAGGGCTGGGAGGTGGGTAGGGGGTGGAACCAAGGGCTAGGAGGTGGGTAGGGGGTGAAACCAAGGGCTGGTATTGGGAGGTGGGTAGGGGGTGGAACCAAGGGGCATTACTGGGAGGTGGGTAGGGGGTGGAACCAAGGGCCGGTACTGGGACATGTGTAGGGGGTTGGAACCAAGGACTGGTAGGTGGGTAGGGGGTGGAACCAAGGGCTGGGAGGTGGTTAGGGGTGGAACCAAGGGCTGGTAGGTGGGTAGGGGGTGAAACCAAGGGCTGGGAGGTGGGTAGGGGGTGGAACAAGGGCTGGTAGGTGGGTAGGGGGTGGAACCAAGGGCTGGGAGGTGGGTAGGGGGTGGAACCCACCACTCTCATTTAATTACTAAATTCAGGTTCTCCAAATTTCAAACATAATTTTCTGAAACTTCAGCCTCCACGATAAATGTACACAGTGTTTGAGAAAAAAACAAAAAGACAACAAAACACCAGTTTTGAATACAGATAAAAATATAAATTTTTATTACAAATCACAGTACTTAGATGCATGGAAATGGTTTGTCAAAAAATAAAATAAAAATGGCAACATGAAGTTATAAACCTTAAGTCTTGTTTACAGGATAATGCACTAGGCTGGTACGCCCTTTCTTTCTTTTTCAGGGATCACATGGTAGGTTCATAGTGATCTCAACCAGGACAAGCCCTTTATGGTAGGTTCATAGTGATCTCAACCAGGACAAGGCCCCTATGGTAGGTTCATAGTGATCTCAACCAGGACAAGGCCCCTATGGTAGGTTCATAGTGATCTCGACCAGGACGAGGCCCCTATGGTAGGTTCATAGTGATCTCGACCAGGACGAGGCCCCTATGGTAGGTTCATAGTGATCTCGACCAGGACGAGGCCCCTATGGTAGGTTCATAGTGATCTCGACCAGGACGAGGCCCCTATGGTAGGTTCATAGTGATCTCGACCAGGACGAGGCCCCTATGGTAGGTTCATAGTGATCTCGACCAGGACGAGGCCCCTATGGTAGGTTCATAGTGATCTCGACCAGGACAAGGATCCTATGCTAGGTTCATAGTGATGTCGACCAGGACGAGACCTCTATGGTAGGTTCATAGTGATCTCGACCAGGACGAGACCTCTATGGTAGGTTTATAGTGATCTCGACCAGGACGAGGCCCCTATGGTAGGTTCATAGTGATCTCGACCAGGACGAGACCTCTATGGTAGGTTCATAGTGATCTCGACCAGGACATAGCCTGGAAGGGATGACATGGCCCCTATGGTTACAGCAGTTTTTCATACCTGGCTAAAACTTTTGCACAGTACTGTAGAGAGAACATCGTATATACAGATATGATGGGAAGGGGTGTGACACTTAACTGGTGAGGCAGCCATCTTGTGAGATTGCGTTGGCCGGGAATCGAACCCGGGTCAACTGCTTGGAAAGCAGCTATGCTGACCACTGCACCACCAACGCGAGGTAGCATGTCTTTGGAGTGTAGGAGGAAACCGGACAACCCGGAGGAAACCCACGTAAGCACAGGGAGAACATGCAAACTCCATGCAGATGTGTCCTTGTCAGGATTAGAACCATGGACCCCAGTGCTGCAAGGCTAACCACTAAGCCTCTGTGCTGCCCATATGTGGCCTCTGTTATTGATGGTCCTGTGCTTACCACTGCACCACCAACGAGAGGTAGCATGTCTTTACAACCCCTTTAATCAGCCTGTTGCACAAATCACTTTATTACACTTTATTTATGATATCTATGGCTGTTGCTATGCATATTTATATAATTCATATTTAGCACTATATTTAACTGGCTGCTTGCTTCTGCTTGGGCCTGCCACACACGCACAATCGCACATGATGATGAGGACTTAAAGTCATCATCATGTGCGATTGTGCGAGTGTGCCAAGCAGAAGCAGCCAATCAAATATAGTGCTCAATATGGATTATAAATATGCATAGCAGCAGTCATAGATATCATAAATAAAGTGTAATAAAGTACAGCCTGTTGCACAAATCACGTTATTACACTTTGATTAATATCTATGCTTTTCTGCACAGTGATACACAGAACACACGTGCACAACATCATTAAGACAGAGTTGTACCTGCTAGGCTGCTGCTGCTGGTGACATCACAGACCCCCGCTCCTGGCCTGGGGGAGATGATGCCGGCTGCGCAGAGGAGCCATCGCGCGCCGGTCACTCCTGGCCTCTACACAGGCAAAGTGGGGGCTGTTAGTGCGGGGGGGGGGGCCGTGAGAGCCAAGAAGTCGCGGTAGGAGGACGTCACTTCCGGTATCGGTTAGCGGCATCGGAGCATTTTCACGTGTAGCGATACTCTTGAAAATGCCTAGTATCGGCACCGATACCAGTATCGGTGCATCCCTAATGATATAGCTATACAGGCTTTTATACCAAACTAAATCAATCGAAGCTCACAAATGATCTAAACCATAAGACGGTGTGATACCAGTATTGCAATGGTGTCTATTTCTATTTATGTGTTGATCAATGACATATTTGTCTACTGTACACTTTTCCTTTCTCAATAAAAATAAGATTGAATTAAAAACAGGGGTTTAGTTCACACGCATTTGCAAATGCATGCTTAAGCCACAGAGCCTCGTCACGGCACCCTGGTATCTGTGGTCCCTAACGCTAAGACCCCTTTCACACTGAGGTGCTTTGCAGGTGATATAACGCTAAAAATAGTGTCTGCAAAGCGCCCTGAAAGAGCCGCTGCTGTCTCTCCAATGTGGAGAGCTAGCAGGATGGTAAAAAAATGTCCTGCTAGCACCATCTTTGGAGCGGTGTGTATGCCGCTCCTCCACCACTCCTGCCCATTGAAAAGAATGGGCACTGCGGCAGCGGCGCTTTGCGGGTGGTTTTAATCCCTTCTGGGCCACTAGCAGGGGGTAAAAGCGCCCCGCTAACAGCTGAATAGCGCAGTGAAATTGACAGTAAAGCGTCACCAAAATAGCAGCGCTTTACCGCCGACGCAACCACTACCTTAGTGTGAAAGGGGCTTTATGGTTAGAGTTAGGCTTAGGGAATAGGGTGCTGGGGTCAGGGTTGGAGTTAGGGTTAACCTAACTAGACATGTGCAATTATGTCCGAATATAAATTTGGACAATTTTTTTATTAATCAGAGATCCGTTGAAATTTGTTAAATTTTGTTACGTTTATTTCTTCTCTAACAAATTCCAAATTTTTTAAATGATTCAAATTTTGTGTGGAGAATAGCTGGTTGTTAAGAAGTGGGACGGGTAGCCGCCCCCCGCGTCCTTAACAACCGATGACTCATCAGCTCTCAGCACGTTTCCCCGGTGACAGCTGAAATGTGAACAAAAGAATGCTGGCAAAAGAAAAAAACAGCGTCCACATCCATTCCAGGCACTTTTTGTAAATGGCATGGGTCCCCTCAAAAGTCATACCAGACCCTTATCCGAGCTTACAGACCATAAGGTCAGTAAAGCGGAGCCTCCTTGATAAAAGGGCTTCCATATTCTAATTAGTCACCCCCCCAACCTCTAGGCCAGGGTTGTAGAGATGTGGCCATTGTCCCCATAAAAATGGGGGTAAGGTGCTTTGGGGGAGCCCCCTTGCCCCAAAGCATCCCCCTATGTTGAAGGCATGTGGCCTGCTATAGTTCAGGCCGCATGCTCAGATAAGGGTCTGGTGTGAAATTTGGGGGAACCCCATGCCATTAACCACTTAAGGACCCCCGCACGCACATATACGGCCACAGAATGGCTCGTACAGGCACAAGGGCGTAAATTTACGTCCCCGCCTTCGTGCGGTTCGGGGGTCCCATCGGGACCCCCTCCGCGGCGTGCGGGGGTCCCCCTGCCTCTGGGAGCGATCGCCGACGAGCGGGCGGACGTCCGTGATTTCCACCCCCCCCCCGCGATCGCTCCCAGCCAATGGGAGCGCGCTCCCATCGTGTCAGTTCCTCCTCCTTACACAGGAAGGAGGAAATGATGTATTCTATCATCGCAGCGCTGTTTCCCAGCGCTGCTGATGAGAGAAGACATCACAAGTAAGTGTGCACCAACACAACACTGACACACACTCACATAGGCATATTAACCCCTTGTGATCGCCCCCCCCCCCCACCCCCCCTGTCACAGTGTCACTGAATGCAGTGATCTAATCACTGCATTTAGTGTCAGTGTGACAGGCAGTGTAAAAAACAGTTAGTGTTAGGTTCAGGATAGCCCCCCCACCCCCCCTAATAAAGTTTTAACCCCCTGATCACCGCCCTAGTTAACCCTTTCACTCCCTATTGCCAGCGTCACTAAGCGATCATTTTTCTGATCGCTGTATTAGTGTCGCTGTTCCCGCTAGGTAGCTATTTTTTTTTATTGCGATTTTTTTTTTTTACTAAAGACATGTGGCTGAATTAATTTTGGCCTAAATGTTTTACTAAAATTTAGTTTATTTGATTTTTTTTATAACAAAAAGTAAAAAAATTGTGTTTGTTAAATAAAATAAAAAATGTATTTATTATTGCAGACATTCTTTTGTTTACATTTCAGCTGTCAAATGTACTGACAGCTGAGGAGTCACCGGTTGTTAAGAACATGGCGGCCGGCTTTCCGTCCCACTCCTTAACAACCACAACCAGCTACTCTTAACACAGAATTCGGATTGTTCCGAAAATGTTAAATTTGTTAGAAAATGAATAAACTAAACAAGAACTCTAAATTAGTAATATGACGAATCTATCCGATACAAAGCTAAACAAATGTATCAGTTCTGTACATGTCTACCCTAATCCAAACCTTAACCCATGGCCCTAACCTTAATGCCTAACTTTAACCCAAACTTTAATCTCTAACTCCTAATCCTTACCCTCCAGGGCGATCGAATACTTCCTGAATCAGCTATCTATGGTTCTGATTCAGAGGAAGACGAAAAACCCTATTAAAGCATTGTCCAATGTGCTCCAATAGGGAAAAAATTCCTTCCTGACCCCCTGAAAGGCCGGTGCCCAAAATAAGGGAATAGGGTGCTGGAGTCAGGGTTGGAGTTAGGGTTAACCTAACTAGACATGTGCAATTATGTCCAAATATAAATTTGGACCAATATTTTTATTATTCAGAGATTCGTTGACATTTGTTAAGTTTTGTTACGTTTATTCCTTCTCTAACAAATTCCAATTTTTTTAAATAATTCTAATTTTGTGTGAAGAATAGCTGGTTGTTAAGGAGTGGGACAGGAAGCCGACCGCCGCGTCCCTAACAATCAATGACTCATCAGCTGTCAGCGCGTTTCCCCGGTGACAGCTGAAATGTAAACAAAAGAATGCTGGCAATAAAAAAAAAAGCGTGGGGGGTCTATCCCCCTATCCATTCCAGGCCCTTCAGCCAAATGTATTTCTTTTAAATGGCACAGTGTCGCCTCAAAAGTCATACCAGACTCTTATCCGAGCTTACAGCCCAGTAGGTCAGGAAAGGGGAGGATAGGCAAATGCCCCTCTGCTTTTGAACTAGAGCAGGTAACATGACCTAAACATGGGGGGGTGCTTTGGGGCAGAGGGGCTCCCCCTTCCCTAAAAGGACCTAGTCCTCATGTTGATGGAGACAAGGGCCTCTTCTCCACAATCCTAACCTGGTGGTTGTGGGGGTGCGGGGAGTGACTTATCAGAATCTGGAAGCCCCCTTTAACAAGGGTCCCCCATCCCCCAGATCCCTCCCCCCCATATGAATGAATATGGGGTCTATAGAACCCCATAATCGTTCACATAGGGAGTGGTGGGAATCTGGGGGCCTCCTTGATAAAGGGGTTTCCAGATTCTGATTAGTTACCCCCCACACCACCACAACCACCGGGCCAGGGTTGTAGGGAAGTGGCCATTGTCCCCATATAAATGGGGTCAAGGTTCTTTGGGGGGAGCCCCCCTGCCCCAAATCATCCCCCTATGTTGAAGGCACGTGGCCTGCTATATATAGTTCAGGAGCAGGGGGCACTCGCCCATCCCCCCCTTTCCTGGCCTGCTGGGCTGCATGCTCAGATAAGGGTTTGGTGTGAATTTTGCGGGGGCACCATGCCATTTAAAAAATAAAATAATTTATTTTTATTTTTTATTGCTGGCATCCTTTTGTTTACATTTCAGCTGTTAAACGTGCTAACAGCTGATGAGTCATTGGTTGTTAAGAACGCGGTGGCCAACTTCCCCTCCCACTCCTTAACAACCAGCTACTCTTCACACAGAATTCGGATTGTTACGACATTTTTTTAAATTTGTTAGAAAATAAGTAAACTAAACAACAAAAATAAATGAGTAATATGACGAATCTGTCCGATACAAAGCTAAAAAAATGTATCGGTTCTGTACATGTCTACCCTAATCCAAACCTTAACCATAACCCATGGCCCTAACCTTAATGCCTAACTTTAACCCAAACTTTAATCCCTCACTCTAACCCTTAGTCCTAACCCTCCAGGACGATCGAATATTTCCTGAATCAGCTATCTATGGTTCTGATTCAGAGGAAGGCGAAAAACCCTATTAAAGCGCGGTCTAATTTGCTCCAATAGGGGAAAAATTCCTTCCTGACCCCCTGGAAAGCCGGTGTATCACTAAACCCCTAACTCCTAGCCCAACACCTAACTCTAGCACCCTAATCCTTATCCTAACCTTTAACAGCAACCCTTATCCTAACCTCTAACCCCCTAATCCCAACCCATTAACCTTAACCCCAACCCTAACCCCCTAATCCCAACCCCATGACCCCCAACATTAACCCTAACCTCAAACCCTAACCTCCTAATCCCAACCCCATGACCCCCAACATTAAACCTAACCTCTAACCCTAACCCCCTAATCCCGACCCCTGTGACCCCCAACATTAACCCTAACCCCCTAATCCCAACCGCATGACCCCCAACATTAACCCAAACCTCTAACCCCCTAATCCCAACCATGTGAGAGAATAGTAAATCATAATCCATTCTTCTTTAGATTTACGGACAGTCTCCTTTGGATTATCTCCGAGTTACGAGATTCTGCTTTCCTGAGGGAAAAAACAAAGAGAGAGATATAAATAAATCACACTATAGAAGGAAATAGTTTATAGAGCACATTTTGGCGCACACTTTGGGATTATGATTGGGGGAAGAGGTGATAAGTGAGGGTTGGGTGTATCACACATACTGATCTCATCCATGGTTAGTATGACCTCCATATTATAGGAGACTCTCCATTGATATTGTGGATGAAGAATAAGAGATGAGGACATGAGGACTATATTTCAGGAGAAGGTCATGTCAGGTCTATGGATGAAATGGGATCCAGTGTCATGGCGGACTCCTCATCTGATAGACTTTAGTGGGATGTGTAAAAGTGGGGGTTCCAGAGATGGAATGAGGGGGTGGAAGATATTGTCTGGGTGGGTTTTCTGTCATCTAATGGAGTGTTTGCTTCTGTTTAGACTCCATATCACAAGCCCCGGGGGGAGGGGGGGGGGGGCTCTTATCACCTTCTTCCCCTTACTATCTAATCACAAATGAGGTTTATAGACAGTTACTTACCTATGCGGGGAAAGCTGTCTAGTAATCGTTCTCTTCTGTTGAGGTCCGTGGGAGCAACAGTGGCTGGCTGGTGGAGAAAAATAGATAAAAATGATTAAATACAGAAATTTCTATACATAATACTAATATAAGGACATCAGATGGAGGGGACATGGTGGCAATGTATAGAGTGGGACCTAGGAAATTTGATTTCTCCAACTGTGGTTTAGACACGTGCAACTCGTTTAGTTCCAAATTCCTTAATTCGGAAATATCTTATTTTTGGATTTTCGAATTTAGGAAAAAACAAAAACGAACATTTTTTGGCAGTGCACATGTCTAATATGGTTGGAGCTGCACACCTGGGACCCCAGTCATGAGCGGTCACTGATCTAACCACACACTCATTACAGTGACCACCCTATTGTCCTTCATCCTTTAGAGTACTTACCTTTATTGCCTTCCGATATGAGGCCATTGATGACGTAGTCTTGTTTGTCGTCTTCGCGGCGGTTCCTTGGCCGGTCACCTGCGTTTTACTAAAAGAAGAAGAAAACAAAGTCAGTACAAGAGTGAAATCCAATAATAAATGTAATGATATAATGGGATGTACTCATGTCCCCAGCACTGTCGTGTCCTTGGAACACGCATGTGAGGAATACAATGAGAAACATCTTTCTATCATAGGAATATACTTACTGGTCGGAGGTTGGCTTCTCTAGTAGGCGGCGGCAGGCAGGGCACAGCATATTGTAGGTCCTAGAAGATAAAACAGTTGGAGGTTATTTCATTGCTTTACTATAATGATACTAATAAATCTTTCTACTCAACACTACATTTGGGTCCCCCCTTACATCAGGGTTCCTCGTTAACTCAGAGTCCCCTCATCATAGCCCCCCATTACATTAGGATCCCCATATGAGCCCCCCTTTACATCAGAGCTCCCCTTACATTAGGTTCCCAATCAGCACCCCTCCTTACATCAGAGTCTCAATCAGAGCCCCTCCTTACATTAGGGTCCTTATCAGAGCCCCCCCTATATCAGGGTCCCCTTTAAAGCCCCCATATAGTAGGGTCCCCATCAGAGTCCCCCTTACATCAGTATCCCCATCAGAGGCCCCTTTACATCAGGGTTCCCATTAGAGGCCCCTTACATCAGGGTTCCCATCAGAGCTCTCCTTATATCAGGGTCCCCATCAGAGCCCCCCTTACATCAGGGTCCCCTTCAGAGCCCCCCTTACATTAGGGTCCCCTTCAGAGCCCCCCTTACATCAGGGTCCCATCAGAGCCCCCCTTACATCAGGGTCCCCATGGGCACGGTGGTGTCTAGGTACACACATGTGAAGAATACAATAGGATAGAATAGAATATACTTACTTGACGGGTAGATTGTTGGACAGTACGTGGCCGCAGCACTTGCATGTGGAATAAGAGACCGTCATAGACCTAGAAGAGAAAACAATTGGTGGTTATTTCATTGCATTGTTATGATGATACAAATACATTTTTCTACAAATTTCTTCCATTGTAAAGTGTTTTCTGAATGTTGGTGCCGGAACATAACCTCAGTGACTTTCCAGGATGCCCCTAAAATGATAGACCCAATAATCTATCAATAGGAGTCTCCACCAGAAAGCCTGGCTCCCACCTGCCTTCTCCTCTGACATTCAGACATAACATTCGATGTACACATACACTTCACCTAAATTGGGTTTATACCAAACCAAAGAAAGATAAAGCCATCTAGCCATTACTTACCCTCTGTCCATCGCCGAGTCAACGCGCCCTGGCTGCACCTTCAATGACTGAAGGGTCACTTCTGAGCTTTCCCTCCTCTGCCTGCCAAGGGTCACTTCTGAGCCTTTCCTCAATTGGCTGGTCAGGGTCACTTCTGAGCCTTTCCTCAATTGGCTGGTCATGGTCACTTCGGAGCCTTTCCTCGTTTGGCTTGCCAGGATGTCTTCTGAGCTCTCCCTCCTCCTGGTGGCCAGGATGTCTTCTGAGCTCTCCGCCCTCCTGGTGGCCAGGGTTCTGGGCTCCATGATGTTGTCAATCTGTAAATTAGAAGGCCCAATCTTTTCTTTCAGAAGGGCCACCTCCGCATTCAGCTAAAAGATAAAACAGATGATTATAAAACGATACATTATATAAAGAACAAATACAAAGCCATTCATACCCTCCAACTACTAAGGAACTACCAGGCCTCATATCATAGAAGAACACCGCACCTTGTTCTATGTACACTGTGCGCAATTCTAAGACTACTAATCCTAACACCTCATTATAACCCACTGTGCCCAATCCTAAAACTACTAATCCTAACACCCCATTATATCCCACTGTGCACAATCCTGAGACTACTAATCCTAACACCCCATTATAACCCACTGTGCGCAATCCTAAAACTACTAATCCTAACACCCCATTATATCCCACTGTGCACAATTCTAAGACTACTAATCCTAACACCCCATTATATCCCACTGTGCACAATTCTAAGACTACTAATCCTAACACCCCATTATATCCCACTGTGCACAATCCTAAGACTACTAATCCTAACACCCCATTATATCCCACTGTACCCAATCCTAAAACTACTAATCCTAACACCCCATTATATCCCACTGTGCACAATTCTAAGACTACTAATCCTAACACCCCATTATATCCCACTGTGCGCAATCCTAAAACTACTAATCCTAACACCCCATTATATCCCACTGTGCGCAATCCTAAAACTACTAATCCTAACACCCCATTATATCCCACTGTGCGCAATTCTAAGACTACTAATCCTAACACCCCATTATATCCCACTGTGCACAATCCTAAGACTACTAATCCTAACACCCCATTATATCCCACTGAATGTATACTGATGACTCTTACCTTTGCTAGGTCTATTTTTAGAGCATTGATGTCCTGGACCATGGCATCGATCGTTTTCTGCAGGTTGTAAACCATCTTGGCTGGAAACAAAGAATATTGTTATTAGTTGATATTGTTCTACTACTATAAGGAAAGTAATCTATAATAATATATTGTGTATTGTATTGTAAATTGTGATGTATTGTATTGTGTATTGTGATGTATTGTAAATTGTGACGTATTGTGATGTATTGTATTATAATGTATGAATTTCAATGAGTCATTAGTTGCTGTTTCTGGAACAATCTAATGCCACTCATATATATGGAGCAATAATAAAAGGTGTTTCCATTTGCAGTGTTTTATATTGCGGAATATTATTACATACCTGTTGTTTCCTGCAGGGCGTTGTCCTCGGCCCGCACCTTCTCAGCCTGCGCCTTTTCATAATGCGCCTTCTCAGCCGCCATCTTCTCAGCCGCCGCCTTCTCGGCCGCCACCTTCTCGGCCTGCGCCTTCTCAGCCGCCACCTTCTCGGCCGCCACCTTCTCGGCCAGTGCCTTCTTGGCCAGCGCCTTCTCATCCTGTGCCTTTATCTCTTTTACCTGGAAGGAGAAGAAGAAAATTTATGAAATCTCAAACCATTTAGTACCTTAAAGTGTGTGATATGTAATGCAGATTAAGGAGGCCAGTGGCACAAAGCATGATTTTACCCCTTTGCTGCCCCCTATGTAAGACTTACACTGGAGGTAGTACGGCTCTACATACCCCCCTCCCCCCTTTAGCCACATCTCAGCTTTCTGCTGGAAGTTAATAGGGTGGCTACCATTTTCCCACCTGACCCCCCCCCCCCCGCCATGTATTCCAGGCTCTGCTGCTCTTTCAGCAGGCTTGGGGTGGTCAGGGCGGGTGTTGGGGGAGATTAGTGAACTTCCAGTCACCCATCGTCCCTCCGGTGAATGATCCCGCAAGTGGCCAAATGTAAAAAATTTAATTTGTACAACATTTTAGAAAAAGACCATGTTTAAAGCACCCCCCCCCCCCATCCAGTCTTACAGTTTACACAGCTCTGCCACACAGCACAGACCCCCCTAGCAGGGGAGGATAACCAATGTTGTAGTTCAGTAGGGCTCACAGGTCTTGTCCTTCCCATATCCCCCAGACCAAACAATGATGAAGAAGCTGATCACTGGTGAGCTGCTTATAGCTCTGTCATTCTGTGACATCAATGACTGGCTCCAAATGCTTCTCCTCCCTTCCCCAGTCTGAGCTATGCTGTACAGGTACTGATGCCAATTCTTAGACCCCTAAACTCCCAGTTCCAGAAATCAGATATCCTTAAAACTTTGCCATGTTCCTGCAATATCCCCTCAATATTCAATGATATCCCAAGATTACTTACCATTGCCTCGATCTTTTTGTTCATCTGTCCTTCCATCTCCTTCCTGTCCTGGTCCCGTTTTACTTCCATCTCCTTCCTGTCCTGGTCCCATTTGTCTTCTCTCTTTTTCATTTTGTCTTCCATATCCTTTCTTTCCTTTTCCAGCTGGTCCTCAGTCTTCTTTAATTTCTCCTCCATCACCTTCAGTTTGCCATCCATCTCTTTGCGGTCAGTCTTTCCTTCGCCCTCGGCCTCTTTCAGTTTCTCTTCCATTGCCCTTAATTTGGTCTCCATGTCTTCTAAGACCTTCTTTCTTTGGTCCTCCTTCTCCCGCTCTTCCTTCAGATGGCCCTCAATCTCATTTAGTTTGCCTTCGACCTTCTTATATTGTTCCTCTGCCTCCTTTAGGGCCTTGTTTTGATGGATCTCCATCTCCTTTCTATTCTTTTCCATTTGGCCCTCCATCTCCTTCAATACCTCGTCTATGGCCATTCTTTCGCGGTTCCATTTTTCTTCCATCGCCATCCTTTCATTATTGTATTTTCCATTCATCTTTTCCTCCATGATCTTCTGTTCATATTTCAGATTGACCTTTTGTTCTTCCATCTCCATTTCCCACGTTTTCATTTGGCCCGTAATCTTCTTCATGAATTCCTCCATCCTCCAAAGACTCTCATCCATGTGCCTGCGGTTGTTGTAAACATTAAAACTGATTTCTGTCAGTTTTTTCTCAATTGTTTTTTTATCCTCCATCCATTTTGCTTCCAACCCCCCGATTATGTCTTCCAGGGCCTTCAAATTCTTAGCAAGTTTCTTTCTCTCTTGGCTTTCAATCTTCAGAATATCTTCCAGCTGCTTCTTGTCTTTGCTACATTTCTCTTCCAGCTCCTTCCTCTCATTCTTCCAGGTTTTTTCATTTTTTTCTATTTTGGATTCAATCGCCTTTAGTTCTTTGCTGAGTCGGCGATCTATCCCATCCAGTTTTTCTTCCAACACCTTCATTGGTTCCCCCATGTCCTCTCTAGCAATTCTTAGTTGCTCCAGGACATCTATCAGCCGGCCATCCATCATTTTCATTTTCTTCTCCATGTAATGCCAC
Organism: Rana kukunoris; assembly: GCA_029574335.1. Classification (NCBI taxonomy): domain Eukaryota; kingdom Metazoa; phylum Chordata; class Amphibia; order Anura; family Ranidae; genus Rana; species Rana kukunoris. Next base: position 20,229 of record JAJQKJ010002733.1, read on the forward strand.
TCGTTTTCCCTTTGTTCATCATTTGTCCTCCAATTCTCCCTTATTTTGAATTGAATGTACTCCAATTCATCCTCGGTCTTCTTTTGTTCGGTCCTCCTTTCTTCCTTCATTTCAGCCTCCAGCCTCAGCCTCTCCTTCTTCCATTCCTCTTCTTTTACTGGTACTTCCTGTAAAACACAAACAAATAGGAAACGTAAGTTCAGATCATTGCTTTATAGAACACAGACATGAGTTACAACTTTCATAAAACTATTCTGGATGTTCTGCTGAATGATAGACTTCAATCTTTCCTGAGTACCAACCCCCAACCATGGACGAGCGCCTAGTTTAGAAGAATTTAAAGGGGTTGTAAAGGTAAAATAAATTCAATAAATAGCTTCCTTCACCTCAGTGCAGTCCTCCTTCACTTACCTCATCCTTTCATTTTGCTTTTAAATCTCCTTATTTCTTCTGAGAAATCCTCACTTCCTGTTCTTCTGTCTGTAACTCCACACAGTAATGCAAGGCTTTCTCCCTGGTGTGGAGTGTCGTGCTTGCCCCCTCCCTTGTACTACAGGAGAGTCAGGACGCCCACTAACACAGAGCTCCTTTCTCTATCTGCAACGTAGAGAGCATCCTGACTCTCCTGCTCGCCCCCTCATCCCTCAAGGGAGGGGGCGATCACGACTCTCCACACCATGGAGAAATCCTCGCATTACTGTGTGGAGTTACAGACAGAAGAACAGGAAGTGAGGATTTCTCAGAAGAAATAAGGACATTTAAAAGCAAAATGGAAGGATGAGGTAAGTGAAGGAGGACTGCACTAAGGTAAAGGAAGCTATTTAGGGAAAACAAATTGTACCTTTACAACCCCTTTAAGTTTGCCGTGAAATTATCGGTTTTATATTTGACCAAATATTGGCGGAATATAGACAAAATAATCCACGAGGGGGAAACATATCACTCCGGCAGCAGCTGACTGACACATCCAATGCTGCGGGAGTAGTAACCATGAAGTCAGACAATTCCTGGAAGTAGCGCTCACACTTCTTTATAAAGGTGGTACTCTCACACATTGGAGTACCTACCTTACAGCATAAAACGCAGTGTGAGCGACTATCATCCAAGAGGAGACTCCCCCCACAGTTAGAATCACTCCCTGGGTAACACATTTAACCCTTTGATTGCCCCCTAGTGTTAACTCCTTCCCTGCCAATGACATTTATACAGTATACAGTGCATTTTTATAGCACTGATCGCTGTATAAGTGACAATGGTCTCAAAATAGTGTTAAAAGTATCCGATATGTCTGAAGCAATGTCACAGTCACGATAAAAATTGCAGATCGCCACCATTCTAGTGAAAAAAAGATATAAAAATAAAAATGCCATAAATCTATCCCCTTACAAAATATGTAGAAGAATACGTATCGGCTTAAACTGAGAATTTGTTTTTATTTTAAAACGTATTTGTTGTCCGGGGGACCTAAAGCCAGGGAGCACCGATTTTTCAAATTAGGGCACCTCTTCCATAGACTCCCATGTTAAAAAAAAAATTCTCCGGTGATTTTGGGGACCCAGTACTGGGGCTGGCCGTAGGTCCCCTGGACCTAGAACTTGGCACACATGTACCTCAATTTCTTCTCTACAAGTGTGTAAAGTTTGTTGTCTGGGGGACCTATAGCTAAAGAGCACCAATTTTTCAAAGCCGGGCACCCCTTCCATAGACTCCCATGTTAAACATCAGTCTAGTCCAGGAGTCTCCAAACTATGGCCCTCCAGGTGTTCAGGAACTACAATTCCCATCATGCCTAGTCATGTCTACGAATTTCAGAGTTTTACAATGGCTCATGGGAAGTGTAGTTCCACAGCAGCTGAAGGGCCGTAGTTTGGAGATCCCTGGTCTAGTCATTGACACAGTGAGGCATGGGCACAGTGAGGCATGGGCACAGTGAGGCATGGGCACAGTGAGGCATGGACATGGACACAGTGAGGCATGGACATGGACACAGTGAGGCATGGACATGGACACAGTGAGGCATGCAGATGGACAGCCTAGGCTTATACTCGAGTCAATACGTTTTCCCATTTTTTTTGTGGTAAAATTAGGTGCCTCGGCTTATATTCGGGTCGGCTTATACTCAAGTATATACGATATATATATATATATATATATAAATATAATATAATACATTTCACTTTTTGAATGGAATTACTACAACGCATCTGTATTCTGTGCAGCTTAAATGTGTCATCGGAAAAAAATACTTGATTGTATTAGATGGAGCTGAGGAATATATATATCTATATTTTCTATAAGTAGCCAATGCCATCTAGTGGCCATTATGCAGTATTTTCTCCAGTCATACATTCAATCTGCAGGGAATATATAGCCTGAGAACATTTGTTTTCCCCCCATTCACACAGAACAGATTTACAAGCAGTTAATATTGAGATTTTCTGAGATGCTGAATTGTGGGGTGTCACTAGCTGTAAGCCACAATCATTAACAATAAAAGAAAGAAATGCTTGGAATCTATCACTCTGTGTGGATTATGATACATCCAATCCCTATAGATTATCAAACATTTGCTAATATAAATAAAATACTAATCTTACCTTCACCGGCTGCTTGTTTTGGGTGGGCACTTTGAAGATTACGGTTTTGGGTCTGGGATTCAGGTTGCGGAGCACAGCTGCCCCTGCATTCCTCAAGCCCTGGTAGGCTGCGACATTGGGGGTGGGGGTGGGGGTGATGGGGGTGCGCGTGGTGCGCTTCTCAATGATCTTTCTTGAAGTCATTGTTGTAATTTTTTAATAAGAATTAGTAAATATCGCTCTACTAATTTGTCTCGTCTCGCTCTGTGACGGTAAAAAAACGCTATATGTGTATCTCTTCTCTTTGTTATCAGAGAGCTCCTCCCACACGTCTGCTTCGATCCACACTCTAAAGCGTAATGACTGAGATCCAGTCTGCACTCCCTTAAGTAGGCTTCCTACTGTTGACATGTTCTGTTGCTATGGATACAAACTGCCAATCTGCACTGTGCTATGACATCATATCAACTGCCATTCTGCACTCTGGAAAGGAGGCTACTTCCACTCTGCCATGTGCCGTTGCCATGGATACCAACTGTCACTCTGCACTGAATTCAAATCTCCCAGCTGTGTGCAGTCCCAATAAAGTGCAAAGTCATCCCAAATCACACGGTTATATCTGGGAAGAGGGCGCTTCATACACCAACATATTTATATCGTTTGAAAGAGCAGCCCGAGACCTTCGATATCATCCTACATTGGACTCTGTAGATATAGTCATTGTGGAGAAATCACAGGCTATATGTAATGGGGGGGGGGGGGGTTGTGTACAAAGAATGGGAGTTGGCACTGTGCCAGAATTCTGACCGTTTTTTTTTTAAATTGCAGCTGATTTCTGGGCTAGAGATGGGGGAGGGGAGGATATTATTAACCACCTCAATGAGATTTGGTGTTTACAAGTTAAAAACATTTCATTTTGCTAGAAAATTACTTTAGAACCCCCAAACATTTCATATATATATATATATATATATATAGAATGTTTGGGGGTTCTAAAGTCATTTTCTAGTAAAATAAAATGTATATACTGTATATATGGTTATATATATATTTTTTTCTAACACCCTAGAGAATAAAATGGCGGTCGTTGCAATACTTTCTGTTGCACTGTATTTGCGCAGCGGTCTTACAAGCGCACTTTTTTGGAAAAAAATACACTTTTTTTAAATTAAAAAATAAGACAACATTAAAGTTAGCCCGATTTCTTTTTTATTTCGTGGAAGATAATGTTACGCCAATTAAATTGATACCCAAGTTAGTCTCGCGGAATCACTGCAAGAGGGGTGGAGCTGGCGCGAGAGGGGGCAGAGCCAGGTCGGGTCCACTGCGAGGAAGGGAAATATGCACTGACAGCTAAAACACTATTGGTTGTTAAGGACACGGCGGCCCCGCCCCCGCTCCCTAACAGTGGGGGAATTGCGCTGACAGATGACAGAGCCAAATCTGAAGGGATCGGTTTCAGGTATCAATCAGGTACCAATACTGTGCAAATTCTTAGTATCGGCAGCGATACCAGTATCAGTACAACCCTAGTTCAGACCCATGTGATGTGATTATGGTGATTGTACTGTGTTTTGCAATCTGTTTCAGGTGTCGTTAATCTAACATTGTCCCCCGCAGCAGATCGCATGGACCTCGTGCGATGCGAGGAAACGCGGTGACTCTTGTGTGTTTCCTGCATCTCATCAGTGTGAACCAGGGCTCCCTGCAAGGTGCTTTTAATATACAATGTTTTTTTTTTGCTTTTGAAACATAAACTGGCCAATTCCCGCTGACAGGACAGAGCTCTGTTTTGTCTACACTCGGAGGTCTTCCTGTCAGCCTATCGGCGTCCATGAAGACATGGATGAGCGAGTTTGGGGTGGAGGAACTTGACTGGCCTGCACAGAGTTCTGACCTCAACCTGATGGAACACCTTTGAGGTGAAATAGACCGGAGACTGTGAGTCAGGCCTTCTTGTCCAGCATCAGCACCTGACCTCACAAATGCCCTTCTGGAAGAACGGTCAAACATTCCCATAGACACACTCCTAAACCTTGTGGACGGCCTTAAAGCTGTTATAGCTGCAAAGGGTGGGCCAGCTCAATATTGAACCCTACGGACCAAGACTGGGATGCCATTAACCACTTAAGCCCCGGACCAATCTGCTGCTAAATGCCCAGGGGTTTTTACAATTCGGCACTGCCTCGCTTTAACAGACAATTGCGCGGTCGTGCGACGTGGCTCCCAAACAAAATCTGTGTCCTTTTCTTCCCACAAATAGAGCTGTCTTTTGGTGGTATTTGATTGTCTCTGCGATTTTTATATTTTTGCGATATAAACGGAAAAAGACCAACATTTTTGAAAAAAAAATTAAAAGTGTTCTACTTTTTGTTATAAGAAAAATCGAATAAATGAAATTTTAGTCAAACATTTAGGCCAAAATGTATTCAGCCACATGTCTTTACTAAAAAAAAATCGCAATAAAAAAAAAAATAGCTACGTAGCGGCAACAGTGACACTAATACAACGATCAGAAAAACGATCGCTTAGCGACACTGGTAATAGGGGGTGAAAGGGTTAACTAGGGAGGTGATCAAGGGGTTAAACCTTTATTAGGGGGGGTACGGGGGCTACCCACTAACTGCCTGTCACACTGACACTAAATGCAGTGATCAGTAAATATATGATCACTGCTATTAGTGACACTGTGACAGGGGGCTGGGGTGATCTGAAAGGGTTAAGTGTGCCTATGTGTGTGGTGTCAGTGTAGTGTTCGTGCGACTTACTTGTGATGTCTTCTCTCGCCGGATTGAAAAGACCTCCGAGAGGAGAGGTGACATCACTTCCTCTGCCAGTGTTTACATTACACAGGCAGAGGAAGTGCAGAGCAGGGAGGGAGCGGATATGCTGGGAGCGATCGCGAGGGGGCGGACAAAAACGAACAGCCGCCCCCTCATCCTGGATCGCTCCCACGGAATTACCGATCGCCTAGGCAGGGACGTACAGGTAAGTCCATCTGCCTGTACGTGCCATTCTGCCGACGTATATGTACATGCGGCGGTCGTGAAGTGGTTAAAGTTCATGTGCGTGTAAAGGCAGGTGTCCCAATACTTTTGGTAATATGTTGTATCTTCACCCAAAGTCAAGGACGTCCTATGATGCCCGCCTAGTGGGCAGTGGTTTTTGTATATTTTTGTGTCCTATGCATGCATACATTTCCTAATAGGTGTCCCTCATTCCCACCTCAATAAGTTGGAAAGGTATATCATATATGCCTAGGCAAAATAATAACTGATTCTTTACAATGTGTGTGCATTATCCATTTCTGCCCGTAGGTGGCGTGTTGTGTGGTGCAGTGACAAGAATAGTCCAAGTTCAATGAGAAAACTTGTATTTATTGCAAAGACCGTGGGACTCCGTGGGAAGACAACCCAACCGGGAACACTCGCAGGTTCCACAGAGTGTAGAGAACAGGTTTCCGCTGAACTGACAGCACCTGTTAGAAGGTGCAGAATGCGGCCTAGCAGTCTCGTGCTCAAAGGGAAGATGTCCAGAGAAGTTGCAAGCTCTGTAATTTCCCTCCACATCAGGAACCTTTCCCTGCCACTACCAGCAAGGTACCTGTCACTACTCTACCCAGTCGTAAAATGCGCCCCAAGCCAAGGAGCCAGGACCTTAAATGGATTCTGCCTGACCCACTATGGCTGCTAGTCACATGGGGTGGTAGCATCCAATTGGATCGCATACCTAGAGACTCAGGAAACCATAGAGGAACCATGTTCATTGACTTCCTTCCCAACTGCAGTGCTGCTGTGGAAGGCCACCTGCAGTGAAGGAAGTAGAATGCCTATTGCCTACATGTCTCTTTAAGAATTCTGCAGAACAAGGTATCTGATCACCCTGCCAAAAATCCAATAAGCTTATTTCCCTTTATCACCAAGTGATTTAACCGTAAGGACTAGGCATGAGATATTTGGCATCGAGACCAGCATAAACATTAGCAAGGCCATCCTGAGTAGTAAAGTTTAATCCCTCAAGTGATGGGACTTTACTGCCAGAGCATAGGCATGCACAGCCTATTGCATTAGTCATTGTTGCTGGGGGTATCTGTTACTGCTGGGGTGGTTTATATTGTTGCTGGGGGGAGGCTAGTGTTGCTGGGGAGGATCTATTGTTGCTGGGGGATCCATTGTTCTTGGGGTGGGTCTAGTGTTGCTGGGGGTATCTTTTACTCCTGGGAGGGTATATTGTTGCTGGGGGGATCTATTGTTACTGGAGTGGTTCTAGTGTTGCTGGGGAGGATCTATTGTTGCTGGGGGATCCATTGTTCCTGGGGTGGGTCTAGTGTTGCTGGGGGTATCTTTTACTCCTGGGAGGGTATATTGTTGCTGGAGTGGTTCTAGTGTTGTTGGGGTGGGTCTATTGTTGCTGGGGCTATCTATCATTGCTGGGGTGTGGTCTATTGTTGCTGGGTACAAGCGATCTATTTTACTGCTTTTCTTGTTATCATTAACAAAGTCCATTACGAATTAATTGGCACCACAAAATATTACTTGGTTCTGTACTCTCTAAAAGGGCCCGTACTGGGAGGAGGGTAGGGGATGGAACCAAGGACTGGTACTGGGACGAGGGTAGGGGGTGGAACTAAGGGCTGGTACTGGGGCAAGTTTAGGGGGTGGAACCAAGGGCTGGTACTGGGGCAAGTGTAGGGGGTGGAACCAAGGGCCGGTACTGGGACGAGGGTAGGGGGTGGAACCAAGGGCTGGTCCTCGGGCAAGTGTAGGGGGTGGAACCAAGGGGCAGTACTGGGAGGTGGGTAGGGGGTTGGAACCAAGGGCTGGTAAGTGGGTAGGGGGTGGAACCAAGGGCTGGTAGGTGGGTAGGGGGTGGAACCAAGGGCTAGGAGGTGGGTAGGGGGTGAAACCAAGGGCTGGTATTGGGAGGTGGGTAGGGGGTGGAACCAAGGGGCAGTACTGGGAGGTGGGTAGGGGGTGGAACCAAGGGCCAGAATGGGACATGTGTAGGGGTGGAACCAAGGGCTGATAGGTGGGTAGGGGGTGGAACCAAGGGCTGGGAGGTGGGTAGGGGTGGAACCAAGGGCTGGGAGGTGGGTAGGGGGTGGAACCAAGGGCTGGGAGGTGGGTAGGGGGTGGAACCAAGGGCTGGTAGGTGGGTAGGGGGTGGAACCAAGGGCTGGGAGGTGGGTAGGGGGTGGAACCAAGGGCTGGGAGGTGGGTAGGGGGTGGAACCAAGGGCTGGGAGGTGGGTAGGGGGTGGAACCAAGGGCTGGTAGGTGGGTAGGGGGTGGAACCAAGGGCTGGTAGGTGGGTAGGGGGTGGAACCAAGGGCTGGGAGGTGGGTAGGGGGTGGAACCCACCACTCTCATTTAATTACTAAATTCAGGTTCTCCAAATTTCAAACAGAATTTTCTGAAACTTCAGCCTCCACGATAAATGTACACAGTGTTTGAGAAAAAAACAAAAAGACAACAAAACACCAGTTTTGAATCCAGATAAAAATATAAATTTTTATTACAAATCACAGTACTTAGATGCATGGAAATGGTTTGTCAAAAAATAAAATAAAAATGGCAACATGAAGTTATAAACCTTAAGTCTTGATAAATAGGCCCCTAGTGTGATCACAGGAAAAGAAGGGCGCTCCCAGATTCAACTATGCTAATCAGTGCAGGTGCTGGTGAATGTGCTTTAAATCTTTCATGGGTGTGATGAGGGGGTGATGGAAGCAGCTATTCCCTAATATGACAAATGCTAGTGGGGCTGAACTTGATCATCCTTTGCCCTTGTATTAATGTGTAGTACATGAGTTGGGGATTGTCGGCTTGCATCACAGCCTAATCACCCAGGTGTTTTACTTATTGATGATTCGCTTTAAAAGCGGAGGTCCGCCAATTTTTTCATTTTTAAAGTCAGCAGCTACAATTACTGCAGCTGCTGACTTTTTGGATCCACCCCCCCCCTCCGGCGACACATCTGGCACCTTTCAGGGGGGAAGGGGTGCAGATACCTGTCTGAGACAGGTATTTGTACCACTTCCTGGTTCGGATCCCCGCGGGGAATCCAGCCTGTGACGTCACGGCCCCCCGCTGTCTTCTGGGAAACACTGTTCCCAGAAGAGAGCGGGGACCAGTGACGACGCGCCGTGATCCTCGCGCATGCGCAGTAGGGAATCGGGCTTCACTTCCTGATTCCCTCACCGAGGATGGCGACGGAAGCAGCCGAGGACCGAACGATTGCTCAGCCTCAGCTGCTGACATCGCGGGCGCGCTGGACAGGTAAGTGTCCCTTTTTTAAAAGTCAGCAGCTGCCATATTTGTAGCTGCTGACTTTTAAAAAAAATAATCGGCCGAACCTCGGCTTTAACATGCTTATAACTCCAGGGCTAAATTTATATTCCGACAACTGGCCCTAGAAACTGGGAACATGTACAGGTGCACATCCTTAGATGTCTTTGCGCCATTAATGAACATTCCCATGGCACAGAGCATTGTGCGTGAGAATCTGTCATGGCCACGAAGTGGTCAAAGTTTAGCCCCGCCTACAACAGGTATTTCAGCTTTTGGCAGATGCCGATGAGCTGTGTCACCCCCGACTTCTCTCGTCCTTTAGGATTCTGGTGGGAATATCTTCCCAACTTTACCCGCCTTCAAACCATGGAGTGTCACCTTCCTACAGTTGCTTTTTTTTTTTTCTAAAATATAAAGCCAACGATAATAAATCCAGCAGGGAACTAGAGAGACCCCCAAAATGGTCACAATGGGTGAACGGTCAGAGTTATTACCACCAAAGTCTCTGAGATAGAGGAGAAGTCAGGGAATCCTTCCACCTGGCAACATCTAACCAAAAATCCCAATTCTTGGAAGAGCTTGGAAGTTCCTTTTAAGACAGGTATTCTTACGAGCTGGTTCTTGCCATCGATATGGTTCCTTCCAGAGTGCGCAGACGCAATCCGAGCCAATGGAAAACTCTAAACGGGAACAGCTGTTAGTCAGCTGTAGACGCGATTGCTCATGATGGCTGATTATACACTCTATAGTACATGTCACTCTACACAGCAAGGGCCAGCAAAGGGCGGATGTGATATTGACCAATGTTTTTTTGATTGGTTATCCACGCTGCTCTTTACAGCAAGGGTGTGATACTGAGCAGTCCTTTTTTGGGGGATTTTTTTTCTCAATAAAATATACGTCTCACATCCACCCCTTGCTCTATAGAGCAGCGTGGATAACCAATCAAAAAAAGCACTGCTCAATATCACATCCGCCCCTTGCTGTATAGAGCAGCGTGGATAACCAATCAAAAAAAGCACTGCTCAATATCACATCCACCCCTTGCTGTGTAGAGCGGCGTTTACTATAGAGCGCCGTGTATAAGCAGGCATCGGGAGCAAGCTCGTCTAAGCTGACAATCAGCTGTCGAGGCTCTGAGATTTCCGTGGCCTCCTACTGCGCCTGAGCAGTCGAGGCAGGAACCATATCGATGGAGGAACCAGCTCGACAAGACACCGGCAATGCCCAGACGTTACCCATGACTATATTTTCAGGGAACAAAAATGTTTTTTAAGGTGCTATTTAAAAGTGCTGGGTGATATTTCTGATAATTTTTTATTCCAACAAATTAATGGTAAATCTGACATACCGTGTTTCCCCCGAAAAATAAGAACTACCCTGAAAATAAGCCCTAGCGTTATTTTACTGGAGGGCTGCAATATAAGCCCTAGGCCCCGTACACACGTCCGAGAACCTCGTCGGGCTAAACTCATCGTTCCGCCCGACGAGGTTCCCGATGAGCGGTCGAAAAGCTTGTCGAGCCAAATTTCCTCATTGAACAACGAGGAAATAGAGAACCTGCTCTCTATTTTGGCTCGACGAGCTTCCCGACGGGACGCTCACCGAAAGTGTACACACGACCGATTTGCTCGGCAGAATATGTCTCCCAGCGAGCTTCTCGCTGGATTCTGCCGAGAAACTCGGTCGTGTGTACGGGGCCTTACCCTGAAAATAAGCCCTAGTTTAAAATGCTTGTAAAATCCTATAATCCTCTCTATTACAGTATTATATAATGTACAATGTGTGTGTTTCTGTAATATATTTGCGGGAAGAGGGCTCCGGCGGGTCACAGAAGTGCATAGCGGCGCAATAACGAAGGTATTTGGCACATTTATATTGCAGAAACACACACATTGTACATTATATAATACTGTAATAAAGAATTATAGGATTTTACAAGCATTTTAACTCACACTGGGGAATCCTATCAGGCGGGGAGAGAAGACATCACATTACATGGTAAGACCTACCCTAAAAATAAGCCCTACTGTGTCTTTTATTGCCAAAATTAATATAAGACCCGGGCTTATTTTTGGGGAAACACGGTAGAATTATGTTTTGTAGGTTGGTGTGGTAAAAGCAATAAAACAGATGCAACCATTCGTGACAAAGGGCTACAAAAAAAAAAAACATCATTGGAAAGGCCAGTTTATCAATAATATCTCATTGTGACAAATCTAAAGTCAAGACAGTTTTATGCCCATAATTGTACAAATCCATAGACAAGTTTTGAGGCTCGCCCTTCCGCCAGTATGAAAATTGCCACCGCATAATAGACAATCTGGAAGTACAGTCTAGTCAGATAGAACCTTGTTCAGTGGCGGAGGCTATAATTCCTTGTCCTGGTAAAAAGTTTTTTTTTTGTCAGTGGGCAGAAAAATAACTTTATAATATTTAAAATATATATATATAATATATATACACTCAACCTTGTTGTGCACCAATGGAGAATCACACTAACTGTTCAAATTTTTTTAATGTCCAGTTTGTCATCGAACAATCCTCTCGATGACCGTTAGTGTTTCCACCAGTTCCTGGAAGCTGGGCCTGTCCTGAGGCTTGTCCTTCCAGCAAAGCAGCATCAGATTGTAAATTTCCATTTTGCAGTTCACCGGCTGAGGAAGTCTGTAGCCATGAGAGACTTTTGCGTAGACATCGCGGTTATTCCACCCTGGTGAGAAGAGAGACAAGTCAGTCTGATCCATGACTCGTAAAAAGGCTAAAGAGGAACCTTTTTTGTCTACAAAGACCACATAACATTACAGTATTTAGAATAGACAAACTTTTTTTTTTCAGTAGGGAAGGGTTTGAAGAACCTGTGTCCGGTTTCTTGTTCAATATATTTAATAAAAGACGTGTGAAAACAACATCACTGTCACAGTTGGTACACTTACAGGTAGGGTTGTCCTGATACCGATACTAGTATCGGTATCGGGACCGATGCCGAGTATTTGCGGGAGTACTTGTACTCCCGCAAATACCCCCGATACTAAAATAGAATACTTCCCCCCCATATTGCAGCCATGACCAGTCCCTCATACCTGTAGATATGATGCCGCCGCCGCCGCATACCGCCGTTAATCCCCCTGCATTATAGCGTAGCGCGCATTACAAGCTTTCGTTTTGAATACTTGTAATGCCCGCGCCGCCATGTATAGACACTCCCCTTCTTGGGATTGGACGGATCTGTTCAATCCCGAGCAAGGGGGAGTGTCTATGCACGAATCCGCGTATAGACACTCCCCCTTGCTCGGGATTGGACGGATCCCTCCAATCCCGAGAAGGGGAGTGTCTATACATGGCGGCGCGGGCATTACAAGTATACAAGTGATTTCATCCATGCGCACTGGGATATGTCCACGGACGGCGCATGCGCCGTTCTAAAAAAACGTCAATTACGTGGGGTCATGATAGATTAGCATAAAACACGCCCCCTACAACCAAATTTGAATTAGGCGGGCTTACGCCGGACCACATACGCTACGCCGCCGTAACTTAGGGCGCAAGTTCTTTCTGAATACCGAACCTGCCTCACTAAGTTACTGCGGCGTAGTGTATCTGAGATACGCTACGCCCACGGAAAGATGCGCCAGTCTTTCTGAATCTGGCCCTATAACTTTTGCGCAAAACCAATCAATATACGCTTATTGCTAATTTTTTTTATAAAAAATATGTAGAAGAATACGTATCGGCCTAAACTAAGAAAAAATTTGCTTTTTTAAAAAAAAAAAAATTGGGGCTATTTATTATAGCAAAAAGTAAAAAATATTTATTTATTTTTCAAAATTGTCACTGTATTTTTGTTCACAGCGCAAAAAATAAAAACCGCAGAGGTGATGAAATACCACCAAAAGAAAGCTCTATTTGTGGGGAAAGAAGGACGCCAATTTTGTTTGGGAGCCACGTCGCACGACCACGCAATTGTCAATTAAAGTAACGCAGTGCCGAATCACAAAAAGTGGCCTGTTCTTTGGCCAGCCAGATGGTCCGGTGGTTAAATTAATTCTGGTTTTAAGTTGACAACAAGGTGTTGAACCAGCCTATGTCTTTTTATGCATTTTAGAAATCCGATGGTGAGATTTCTCTTCTATGATCCCACCATGAGGATCTTCTGGTGCCACTTCTTGTCCAGTGATGGACTGCTTTTAGTTTCCCAATGGAGTGGATAGGAGGAGGAAGAATTAGGGTAATGGAATTATGTTTTCTCTGATCGTCCATGGTCAGACACAGCCTCTTCAATTCTTGACAAGTGAGTTATGTTCACTGTTTACAGGAAGTCCTCTCCTGTAAACAGGGAACATAACCCACTTGTCAAGAATTAAAAAGGCTTCCGTCCATGGACGACAGAGAAAAGGATTTTACGGTGAGTACAATTTTTTTTATTTTACCCAAGTTTTGTTTCTCAGAGCTGCTCACCTTTGTATGGCGTTTCGCCGTATGTGTACAATTCATAAACCAAGACCCCAAAAGACCAAACATCAGACTTGGTAGAATATTTACAGTGGGAAAGAGCCTCCGGTGCTGTCCATCTTATTGGTATGGTTCGGTTGTTTTCTGGGGAGTACATATCATCCTGAAAAATTAATAAGAATGTCGGGGACATTACTAGGTTCCTAAAAAAGCTTTGGGACACCCCACCCCAGGCTTTACTTATCATAATGGCATGTGAGGGCTGCTAAATAATAATGGAGGCTGCCATTGATGACCTCTTTTTTTGAGAATACTAGTTCCCGACACTAAAGCGGGCCATGCCACTTTTGTTCCTGCAACCACAGGTCTCAATTTCCCCATAAACACAGTCAGTTAGTTCTCCCGTTAAAACTGAACACATATTAACCGCTTGCCGACCAGCCGCCGTCATTATACTGCAGCAGGTCGCATGATCCCGTGAACCGTCGTAGCCGTATGTCGGTCCCTTTAAGCGGGATAGCAGGCGCGTGTGCGCACCCGCTGCATCACAGGGGGCGATGCTCCTGACCAATGGTCACGAACGATGACCGCCGGCTGCGAGTGATCGCGGGCACGAGAGGCCGAACAGGGACGTGTGTGTGTAAACACACAAATCCCTGTTCTGTTCTGTTGGGAAAGACAGATCGTGAGTCCCTAATAGCTAAGAACCACAGTATGTAATTTCCTCTACTCAGTCCCCTCCCCCCACAGTTAGAAACACACTAGGGAACACAATTAACTCCTTGATTGCTCCCCTCCCTGCCAGTGACATATTTACAGTTATCAGTGCATTTTTAGAGCGCTGGTCGCTGTATAAATGTCAGTGGTCCCAAAAATGTGTCAAAAGTGTCCCATGTGTTTGCCATAATGTCGCAGTCCTGATTAAAATCGCAGATCGCCGCCATTAATAGTAAAAAAAATATATAATAATAAAAATGCTACAAATCTATCCCCTATTTTGCTGATGCTGTACCTTTTGCGCAAAGCAATCAATAAACGCTTATTGCGATTTTTATTACCAAAAATATGTAGAAGAATACGTATCGGCCTAAACTTAGGAAAAAAATTTGCTTTTTAAAAAAAAAAAATTGGGGATATTTATTATAGCAAAAAGTACAAAATATTGTGTTTTTTTCTAAATTGTCACTCTTTTTTTGTTTATAGCGCAAAAAATAAAAATCGCAGATCTGATCAAATACCACCAAAAGAAAGCTCTATTTGTGTGAAAAAAGGGACTTCAATTTTGTTTGGGTACAGCATTGCACGACCGCGCAATTGTCAGTTAAAGCAATGCAGTGCTCAATCGCAAAAAATGGCCCAGTTATTGGGCAGCCAATTTTTCCAGGGCTGAAGTGGTTAATTACACAGGTTCTGTGGCTGATTAAGGCGGTAATTAAACTCACTTGTTGCCTTATCTGCATTAAATGAGCCTCAGAACCTGTGTTTGGGTTTAAAGGGACGAGGTGGCAACCCTGTAGGCAGTGTTGATGGGGGAATCCCTCCTGTGGAACTTTTGTGGTCTCCTGGCAGGAAGGCATGGGGAGCCATCAAGAGGCCATCGATGACAGCCCCCTCTCACACGACAGAGTCTCTTTAAAGGTGACTAAACTGTACTGTATGTGACATTATGACAAGACAACAGATTATATCAAACCTTCAGCAAGCGAGCAAGTCCAAAGTCAGCTATCTTACAAATGAGGTTATCCCCGACCAGAATGTTCCGTGTGGCCAGGTCCCTATGGACCACATGTTTCTTCTCCAGGTACGCCATTCCATCTGCAACCTGGGAGATTATGTTAATGAAATCTGAATTTCTCAGACGCTTCCCTTCTACACCTGTAGAGAGACATATGACCATGGTCAGACACAATAATGGCTGCCATAAAGAACATCATGACATTAGATATGGTTGGATGGAGGCAGTGTGATCAGTTATAGAAGTGTCACATTGTAATCAGAATCGGTAAGATGCCCAATATTACCTTCCTTGTTGAAGAAAACATCTCCATTGCCCTGTCTTAGGCCGCGTACACGATCGGTCTAAACCGATGTCAATGGACTTAAGGCAAGTTTCATCGGTCCAAACCGACCGTGTGTACGGCCCATCGGACCAAAGTTTTAAAACTTGCTTTAAAACCAAAAACCCGCGCATGCTCAGAATCAAGTCGACGCATGCTTGGAAGCATTGAACTTCGCTTTTTCAGCACGTCGTTGTGTTCTACGTCACCATGTTCTGACCCGATCGGATTTTGGACTGATGGTGTGTACGTCACCGCATCCTCCTCCAGTCCCCCTCCATGCCCTCTTGGTTCTGTTGTCCCCCTCCTTTCTTTTTCCGTGTCCCCTCCATTCTTCCTCCGTGTCTCCCTTCGTTCTGCTGCTGTCCACCCCTTCCGTTCTGCTGCTGTCCACCCCTTTTGTTCTGCTGCTGTCCACCCCTTTCGTTCTGCTGCTGTCCACCTCCGTTCTGCTGCTGTCCATCCCTTCCGTTCTGCTTCTGTCCACCCCCTCCATTCTGCTGCTGTCCACCCCCTCCATTCTGCTGCTGTCCACCTCCGTTCTGCTGCTGTCCATCCCTTCCGTTCTGCTTCTGTCCACCCCCTCTGTTCTGCTGCTGTCCACCCCCTCCGTTCTGCTGCTGTCCACCCCTTCTGTTCTTCTGCTGTCCACCCCCTCCGTTCTGCTGCTGTCCACCCCCTCCGTTCTGCTGCTGTCCACCCCCTCCGTTCTGCTGCTGTCCACCCCCTCCGTTCTGCTGCTGTCCACCCCCTCCGTTCTGCTGCTGTCCACCCCCTCCGTTCTGCTGCTGTCCACCTCCGTTCTGCTGCTGTCCATCCCTTCCGTTCTGCTTCTGTCCACCCCCTCTGTTCTGCTGCTGTCCACCCCAGAGAAAGGGACTGGGGAATCTCTATCCTCTGTCTCTTTATCGGTCTCAAATCAAAATTGTAAATAATATAAAAAAAAGTTGTAAAAAAAAAAAAAAAAAACACGGTCATTAATTGACATTAAAAAAAAGTATCAGTGAGTACTTGAAAAAAAGTATTGGTACTTGTACTCGGTCTTAAAAAAGTGGTGTCGAGACAACCCTAGTGCTAATCTCTGGGAAGAGAAGAGCTCACTAGCAATCTGAACATTGTCTTTGGTGATGTACTGATGAATGTTAGCAGGAAGAGGAAGGGCTATGAAATTTCAGATGTTCATTTTCAAATTTATAACCAGTTTACTTTAAGGGGGGCTTATGTTTCATCTCATAGACCCCTTGCTTCTGTATCCCCTCCTTCTGCAGTTTTCAGATCATGGATATCATATTTTGACTAATGGTTGACCTTTAAGATAATCTTGGAGGTTTCCCTTGGTCATGAGTTCGGTGACAATGTAGACTGGCTCTCCAATGGAACACACAGCCAGGAGACGGATGAGGTTCCGGTGACACAGCGACTTAAGTGCGTTTATCTCCTTCTCCATGTCACTTCTGTTTAGGTCCTCTGCAAGAGCCCAAAATCCACATTTAGAGGAATCTAACCACACCTTTCCTCTGGAAATCCCCCAATATGTTGTTACAAACCTTGTTTGAAGGTCTTGATGGCAACTCTTTCCTCTCCATTCCACAGGCCTTCAAAGACTTCTCCGAAGAACCCCTGTCCCAGCTTTCTTTCAAGTGTAAACTCGGACCTTGACCTTTCCCAGTTGTCCACTAGAGACAAGACCTAAAAGATAACAGTGCTTAAAAAAAACAGTCCATTCAAATCGCATATCTTACTTTTACACAGATAACGATGGGTTGATCCACCTACTGATTTTCTGTAGGTTTTAGGGAGCCCAGCACAGAGATTTCAGAACCTGGATTCCCAGCTTCACCCACCTACACCAATCATTAGAAGATGCCCAGAGCTCCCTGTCGGAATACCTGTGGGGATATCTTACAATTGTTGTCCCCAAGAAATATAAACACTTGGGTGGTTGAACTTAAGGCACAATTTCAATTGGAATCATCCATATCCTCAGCCGCGCCCCAACTGTCTCGAAGACATTCCGACATCACACATACACCCCCCTAGGGGACCTAGCTCCTGGGAGAACAACGCTAACCAATTGGAAGTGCCATACCCTAGATGGGCTCAACAATTTTTTAACTATTGTAAGGGATTAGCTCGGTAGCGGAGGTGTGTGACTCCCTGGATGGGTTCACTACACACTGAACTATACAGAGAGGCAGCCGAAGACGGTTGAAAACAAAGAGTTTGGTTTATTCTTCCATATTGCTGGAAACAAGTACAAGCATCCAAACAGCATAAACAAAACAAAACATAAAATAAACCCTGGTCACTTGGGGCGTCTACATTCACCACACAGGAACCTATCTATGGAGTCTGGCACAGCCTACTGCTGGGCAGACACTGCTGGGCAGACACTGCTGGTCATACAGCAGAGAAACAATAGTCTTTTTTATTTTTATCACACAGAAAAATCAACAACCACCTCACCTCTTCAGAAGCCTTTCTCACTGCTCCTTAACTCAAAAAGCCTCAGGATTCAGCAATCAGTAGTCATCTTCTGGATGACTTATAGATGCCTTAATTGCCTCATTCTGAACAGCTGAAGTTTTCCAACGCCCTAAACCTTTCTGGCTATTTCTGGTCACCTGGTAGTAATTGGTGTATTGTCGAAACAAGGCAGAAATGTATCTCCTGTCTGTGACAACACCCACAGATTTACCTGACTTCCTGTCACATTATGTAATTACTCACTGATCCCCCCCCCCCCAAGACAGTCTAACCCACCAACTGCTGTGACAAAGTGTGCAACAGACACAATTATATATATATTTATTTTTATATAAATTTGATCAAAACCTGAGACACCAGAACATCGCCACTACCCAGATAGTTAGGTAACGCCCAACACACGGGCGGGCGGGAGGGAAGATACCTCTTCTCCTGACTCCTTGGAATGAGCAAGAAACTGTCAGGAAAAGGTCCATCCGCTGGTGCTATTGATATTCTGTCTTGCAGTGCTGCGTCCCACCAGCAGGGGTCTCCTGGCAGTTCGGAGCTGTCAGGGGAACTTCCCCCTGCTGGTATATCACCTTTGGGATGCAGTACTGACCTCCACCAGCGGATGGACCCTGGCAGTGTGGAACACCTGGCCTTTGCTGCGTTCAGGTGTGACCTGAACCCAATCAGTACACCCACTATATATACCCGGCGAGTTCAAACAGAACTCGCCCTGGTATCTGTTTACTAACCGGACCCTGAACCTGCTCTGGACCTCTGACCTGATCCGATCCGATCTGTCCTGACCTGATCCCGATCCCTCTCCTGGACATTTCCTTCCTGCCCCTTCCCTGTCTGCAGCCTCTTTGGATGATCTATTGGTATTTGACCCCGGCTTGGTTTTGGCTTATGAGTATTGCATTCTCCCTGAACTTGTATATAGCCTTTGTGTTATTTGTGCACTTATTTGCCCACCTTTGTAAATAAACACCTTTTTCCACTATATACAGTGTTGGTCTCCTCAGTGTAGGCACACAGTCCTGGTCCATCTAGAATCTCTGACAGTATACCAGGGCCATTTGACCAGACGTGCCTGCATAGGGAACCATCCTGTTGTAGTGCGTTTTTGTTGAAACATGGATTTTAATGAAATTACTTACTTTTCTCTGCTAGCAGAGGAGGATGAGGAGTATTGTCGTCAGGTGTTGGAGGGATGGACAAGGGATCAGCTGATGGAAGCCATCCGATCGGCCCATTCCATGGTGGATCTGGGTTATATGTCTTACAATGATGTTCAGCCATTAATCAAGTTATGTGTTAAACCAGCCCTGTCAGTTATTCCAGCTGGGGGTGATGACTTCTCTCCCCCCTTCAGTCCTGACCAAGTTGAATCCCTGGTATGGTTGATGGAGGATGATCCGGCTTATTTTGATGAGCATTATTCCTCCTGTCCCCAGCAAAAGTTATCTGAGTGTATTGATTCTGTGCAGGCTCTGATTAAACAAGGTGTGTGTGAACCAGCCTTTGTTCAACCTGTGCTGCAGGCATGGTCAGATCTCCTGCTTCCAGCCAAGCCACTGCATTCCAGCCCTACCATTAACCACTTACCTTCCCAAGGTTCTAGCCGTCCATTGCCAATGACAACCTCAGCTATAGCCCAGTTAATTCCGCTTCCCACCAAGTATTACTACCCAATCTCTACTAATTGTACCTACCCTGCCTTTAATCCACCTGTCCGTTCCAGTCCTACTAGTAACCACCTGCCTTCCCAAGGATCCATCTGTCCATCACCAATGGCAACTCCAGCCCAGATAATTCCACATCCCACCAAATATTACTACCCAGTTTCTACTAATTGTACCTACCCTGCCTTTAATCCACCTGTAACTACTCCACAAAAACCTCCTCCAGTCACCATCCCTTTGTCTCTGCCATACTCCAATCCTTCCTCCTACTTATCTCCATCCTCTTCATACATCACTTCTGTTAACAAACCTGTAGTGACTAAGTCCAAAAAGAAACGGAAGTATTTCCCAACTCATACCATCGTGCCAGTTACCCAGCCTGTCCCAGTGCCCTCTGTTCAACCTGTCCCGGTGCCATCTGTCCCTGTGCCAGCTGCTCTACCAGTTCCAGTGCCAGCCGCCCAGCTTGTGACATCCGACCAGCCTGCTCCGGTGCCAGCCTGCCAACCTGGTGTTCCTGTGCCAGCCTGCCACCCTGGTGTTCCTGTGCCAGCCTGCCACCCTGGTGTTCCTGTGCCAGCCTGCCAACCTGATGTTCCTGTGCCAACCTGATGTTCCTGTGCCAGCCTGCCAACCTGATGTTCCTGTGCCAGCCTGCCAACCTGATGTTCCTGTGCCAGCCTGCCAACCTGATGTTGCTGTGCCAGCTTGCCAGTCCGATGACTTCCAGTCTGCTGCCCAGCCTGATGACTTCCAGTCCGCTGCCCAGCTTGATGACTTCCAGTCCTCTGCCCAGCTTGATGACTTCCAGTCCGCTGCCCAGCTTGATGACTTCCAGTCCGCTGCCCAGCTTGATGACTTCCAGTCCGCTGCCCAGCTTGATGACTTCCAGTCTGCTGCCCTGCTTGATGACTTCCAGTCCGCTGCCCAGCTTGATGACCTCCAGTCCGCTGCCCAGCTTGATGACCTCCAGTCCGCTGCCCAGCTTGATGACTTCCAGTCCGCTGCCCAGCTTGATGACTTCCAGTCCGCTGCCCCGGTTGATGACTTCCAGTCTGCTGCCCCGGTTGATGACTTCCAGTCTGCTGACCCGGTTGATGACTTCCAGTCTGCTGACCCGGTTGATGACTTCCAGTCTGCTGCCCCGGTTGATGACTTCCAGTCTGCTGCCCCGGTTGATGACTTCCAGTCTGCTGCCCCGGTTGATGACTTCCAGTCTGCTGCCCCGGTTGATGACTTCCAGTCTGCTGCCCCGGTTGATGACTTCCAGTCTGCTGCCCCGGTTGATGACTTCCAGTCTGCTGCCCCGGTTGATGACTTCCAGTCTGCTGCCCTGCTTGATGACCTCCAGTCTGCTGCCCTGCTTGATGACTTCCAGTCCGCTGCCCAGCTTGATGACTTCCAGTCCGCTGCCCAGCTTGATGACTTCCAGTCCGCTGCCCAGCTTGATGACTTCCAGTCCGCTGCCCAGCTTAATGACTTCCAGTCCGCTGCCCTGCTTGATGACTTCCAGTCCGCTGCCCAGCTTGATGACTTCCAGTCCGCTGCCCAGCTTGATGACTTCCAGTCCGCTGCCCAGCTTGATGACTTCCAGTCCGCTGCCCAGCTTGATGACTTCCAGTCCGCTGCCCTGCTTGATGACTTCCAGTCCGCTGCCCAGCTTGATGACTTCCAGTCCGCTGCCCAGCTTGATGACTTCCAGTCCGCTGCCCAGCTTGATGACTTCCAGTCCGCTGCCCAGCTTGATGACTTCCAGTCCGCTGCCCAGCTTGATGACTTCCAGTCCGCTGCCCAGCTTGATGACTTCCAGTCCGCTGCCCAGCTTGATGACTTCCAGTCCGCTGCCCAGCTTGATGACTTCCAGTCCGCTGCCCAGCTTGATGACTTCCAGTCCGTTGCCCTGCTTGATGACCTCCAGTCCGCTGCCGTGCTTGATGACTTCCAGTCCGCTGCCCAGCTTGATGACTTCCAGTCCGCTGCCCAGCTTGATGACTTCCAGTCCGCTGCCCAGCTTGATGACTTCCAGTCCGCTGCCCAGCTTGATGACTTCCAGTCCGCTGCCCAGCTTGATGACTTCCAGTCCGCTGCCCAGCTTGATGACCTCCAGTCCGCTGCCCAGCTTGATGACCTCCAGTCCGCTGCCCAGCTTGATGACTTCCAGTCTGCTGCCCCGGTTGATGACTTCCAGTCTGCTGCCCCGGTTGATGACTTCCAGTCTGCTGCCCCGGTTGATGACTTCCAGTCTGCTGCCCCGGTTGATGACTTCCAGTCTGCTGCCCCGGTTGATGACTTCCAGTCTGCTGCCCCGGTTGATGACTTCCAGTCTGCTGCCCCGGTTGATGACTTCCAGTCTGCTGCCCCGGTTGATGACTTCCAGTCTGCTGCCCCTTGATGACCTTGCTGCCCTGCTTGATGACTTCCAGTCCGCTGCCCAGCTGATGACTTCCAGTCCGCTGCCCAGCTTGATGACTTCCAGTCCGCTGCCCAGCTTGATGACTTCCAGCCGCTGCCCAGCTTGATGACTTCCAGTCCGCTGCCCTGCTTGATGACTTCCAGTCCGCTGCCCAGCTTGATGACTTCCAGTCCGCTGCCCAGCTTGATGACTTCCAGTCCGCTGCCCAGCTTGATGACTTCCAGTCCGCTGCCCAGCTTGATGACTTCCAGTCCGCTGCCCTGATGACTTGTCCGCTGCCCATGACTTCCAGTCCGCTGCCCAGCTTGATGACTTCCAGTCCGCTGCCCAGCTTGATGACTTCCAGTCCGCTGCCCAGCTTGATGACTTCCAGTCCGCTGCCCAGCTTGATGACTTCCAGTCCGCTGCCCAGCTTGATGACTTCCAGTCCGCTGCCCAGCTGATGACTTCCAGTCCGCTGCCCAGCTTGATGACTTCCAGTCCGCTGCCCAGCTTGATGACTTCCAGTCCGCTGCCCAGCTTGATGACTTCCAGTCCGCTGCTTGATGACCTCCAGCTGCCGTGCTTGATGACTTCCAGTCCGCTGCCCAGCTTGATGACTTCCAGTCCGCTGCCCAGCTTGATGACTTCCAGTCCGCTGCCCAGCTTGATGACTTCCAGTCCGCTGCCCAGCTTGATGACTTCCAGTCCGCTGCCCAGCTTGATGACTTCCAGTCCGCTGCCCAGCTTGATGACTTCCAGTCCGCTGCCCAGCTTGATGACTTCCAGTCCGCTGCCCAGCTTGATGACTTCCAGTCCGCTGCCCAGCTTGATGACTTCCAGTCTGCTGCCCAGCTGATGACTTCCAGTCCGCTGCCCAGCTTGATGACTTCCAGTCCGCTGCCCAGCTTGATGACTTCCAGTCCGCTGCCCAGCTTGATGACTCCAGTCCGCTGCCCAGTTGATGACCTCCAGCTGCCCAGCTTGATGACTTCCAGTCCGCCCCGGTGATGACCCAGCTGCCCAGCTGATGACTTCCAGTCCATGCCCTGCTTGATGACCAGCCGCTGCCCTGCTTGATGACTTCCAGTCCGCTGCCCAGCTTGATGACTTCCAGTCCGCTGCCCAGCTTGATGACTTCCAGTCCGCTGCTTGATGACCAGCTGCCGTGCTTGATGACTTCCAGTCCGCTGCCCAGCTGATGACTTCCAGTCCGCTGCCCAGCTGATGACTTCCAGTCCGCCCAGCTGATGACCCAGCTGCCCAGCTGATGACTTCCAGTCCGCTGCCCAGCTTGATGACTTCCAGTCCGCTGCCCAGCTTGATGACCTCCAGTCCGCTGCCCAGCTTGATGACCTCCAGTCCGCTGCCCAGCTTGATGACTTCCAGTCTGCTGCCCCGGTTGATGACTTCCAGTCCGCTGCCCAGCTTGATGACTTCCAGTCCGCTGCCCTGCTTGATGACTTCCAGTCCGCTGCCCAGCTTGATGACTTCCAGTCCGCTGCCCAGCTTGATGACTTCCAGTCCGCTGCCCTGCTTGATGACTTCCAGTCCGCTGCCCCCAGCTTGATGACTTCCAGTCCGCTGCCCAGCTTGATGACTTCCAGTCCGCTGCCCAGCTTGATGACTTCCAGTCCGCTGCCCAGCTTGATGACTTCCAGTCCGCTGCCCAGTTGATGACCGCCGCTGCCCAGTGATGACTTGTCCGCTGCCCATGACTTCCAGTCCGCTGCCCAGCTTGATGACTTCCAGTCCGCTGCCCAGCTTGATGACTTCCAGTCCGCTGCCCAGCTGATGACCCAGCTGCCCAGCTGATGACTTCCAGTCCGCTGCCCAGCTTGATGACTTCCAGTCCGCTGCCCAGCTTGATGACTTCCAGTCCGCTGCCCAGCTTGATGACTTCCAGTCCGCTGCCCAGTTGATGACCGCTGCCCAGCTTGATGACTTCCAGTCCGCTGCCCAGTTGATGACCGCTGCCCAGCTTGATGACTTCCAGTCCGCTGCCCAGCTTGATGACCCAGTCGCTGCCCAGCTTGATGACTTCCAGTCCGCTGCCCAGCTTGATGACTTCCAGTCCGCTGCCCAGCTTGATGACTTCCAGTCCGCTGCCCAGCTGATGACTTCCAGTCCGCTGCCCAGCTTGATGACTTCCAGTCCGCTGCCCAGCTTGATGACTTCCAGTCCGCTGCCCAGCTGATGACTCCAGTGCTGCCCATGACTCCAGTCCGCTGCCCAGTTGATGACCGCTGCCCCCGGTTGAGCTTGATGACTTCCAGTCCATGCCCTGCTTGATGACCAGCCGCTGCCCTGCTTGATGACTTCCAGTCCGCTGCCCAGCTTGATGACTTCCAGTCCGCTGCCCAGCTTGATGACTTCCAGTCCGCTGCTTGATGACCAGCTTGCTTGATGACTTCCAGTCCGCTGCCCAGCTTGATGACTTCCAGTCCGCTGCCCAGCTTGATGACTTCCAGTCCGCCCAGCTGATGACCCAGCTGCCCAGCTGATGACTTCCAGTCCGCTGCCCAGCTTGATGACTTCCAGTCCGCTGCCCAGCTTGATGACTTCCAGTCCGCTGCCCAGCTTGATGACTTCCAGTCTGCTGCCCCGGTGATGACTTCCAGCCGCTGCCCAGCTGATGACTTCCAGTCCGCTGCCCTGATGACTTGATGACCAGTCCGCTGCCCAGCTTGATGACTTCCAGTCCGCTGCCCAGTTGATGACCCAGCCGCTGCCCTGCTTGATGACTTGTCCGCTGCCCCCAGCTGATGACTTCCAGTCCGCTGCCCAGCTTGATGACTTCCAGTCCGCTGCCCAGCTTGATGACTTCCAGTCCGCTGCCCAGCTTGATGACTTCCAGTCCGCTGCCCAGCTTGATGACTTCCAGTCCGCTGCCCAGCTTGATGACTTCCAGTCCGCTGCCCAGCTTGATGACTTCCAGTCCGCTGCCCAGCTTGATGACTTCCAGTCCGCTGCCCAGCTTGATGACTCCAGTCCTGCCCAGTCCGCTGCCCAGCTTGATGACTTCCAGTCCGCTGCCCAGCTGATGACCCAGTCCGCTGCCCAGCTTGATGACTTCCAGTCCGCTGATGACCCAGCTGCCCAGCTGATGACTTCCAGTCCGCTGCCCAGCTTGATGACTTCCAGTCCGCTGCCCAGCTTGATGACCTCCAGTCCGCTGCCCAGCTTGATGACTTCCAGTCCGCTGCCCAGTTGATGACCAGCCGCTGCCCAGCTTGTCTGCTGCCCCGGTTGATGACTTCCAGTCTGCTGCCCCGGTTGATGACTTCCAGTCCGCTGATGACCCAGCTTGCCCCGGTTG
This sequence comes from Rana kukunoris, assembly GCA_029574335.1. Classification (NCBI taxonomy): domain Eukaryota; kingdom Metazoa; phylum Chordata; class Amphibia; order Anura; family Ranidae; genus Rana; species Rana kukunoris. The sequence goes on from JAJQKJ010002733.1 coordinate 45,474, forward strand.
ATGACTTCCAGTCTGCTGCCCCGGTTGATGACTTCCAGTCTGCTGCCCCGGTGATGACTTCCAGTCTGCTGCCCCGGTTGATGACTTCCAGTCCGCTGCCCTGCTTGTCTGCTGCCCCGGTTGATGACTTCCAGTCTGCGCCCCGGTGATGACCCAGCTTGCCCCGGTTGATGACTTCCAGTCCGCTGCCCAGCTTGTCTGCTGCCCCGGTTGATGACTTCCAGTCTGCGCCCCGGTTGATGACTTCCAGTCTGCTGCCCCGGTTGATGACTTCCAGTCCTGCCCCGGTTGAGTCCAGCTGCCCCCGTTGATGACTTGCTGCCCTGCTTGATGACTTCCAGTCCGCTGCCCAGCTTGATGACTTCCAGTCCGCTGCCCAGCTTGTCTGCTGCCCCGGTTGATGACTTCCAGTCTGCTGCCCCGGTTGATGACTTCCAGTCTGCTGCCCCGGTTGATGACTTCCAGTCTGCGCCCCGGTGATGACTTCCAGCTTGCCCCGGTTGATGACTTCCAGTCCGCCCCGGTGCCCAGCTTGCTGCCCCGGTTCCAGTCCGCTGCCCAGCTGATGACTTCCAGTCCGCTGCCCAGCTGATGACCCCGGTTGAGTCCGCTGCCCAGCTTGTCTGCTGCCCCGGTTGATGACTTCCAGTCTGCTGCCCCGGTTGATGACTTCCAGTCTGCTGCCCTGCTTGATGACTTCCAGTCTGCTGCCCTGCTTGATGACTTCCAGTCCGCTGCCCAGCTTGATGACTTCCAGTCCGCTGCCCAGCTTGATGACTTCCAGTCCGCTGCCCTGCTTGATGACTTCCAGTCCGCTGCCCCCAGCTTGATGACTTCCAGTCCGCTGCCCAGCTTGATGACTTCCAGTCCGCTGCCCAGCTTGATGACTTCCAGTCCGCTGCCCAGCTTGATGACTTCCAGTCCGCTGCCCAGCTTGATGACTTCCAGTCCGCTGCCCAGCTTGATGACTTCCAGTCCGCTGCCCAGCTTGATGACTTCCAGTCCGCTGCCCAGCTTGATGACTTCCAGTCCGCTGCCCAGCTTGATGACTTCCAGTCTTCCAGCTGCTGCCAGCTTGATGACTTGATGACTGCAGTCCGCTGCCCAGCTTGATGACTTCCAGTCCGCTGCCCAGCTTGATGACTTCCAGTCTGCGCCCAGCTGATGACTTCCAGCCGCTGCCCAGCTGATGACTTCCAGTCCGCTGCCCAGCTTGATGACTTCCAGTCCGCTGCCCAGCTTGATGACTTCCAGTCCGCTGCCCAGCTTGATGACTTTCAGTCCGCTGCCCAGTTGATGACTTTCGCCGCTGCCCAGCTTGATGACTTCCAGTCCGCTGCCCAGGTTGATGACTTCCAGATGACTTCCAGCTGCCCCGGTTGATGACTTCCAGTCTGCTGCCCCGGTTGATGACTTCCAGTCTGCTGCCCCGGTTGATGACTTCCAGTCTGCTGCCCCGGTTGATGACTTCCAGTCTGCTGCCCCGGTTGATGACTTCCAGTCCGCTGCCCAGCTGATGACTTCCAGGTTGATGACTTCCAGCTGCCCAGCTGCTGCCCCGGTTGATGACTTCCAGTCTGCTGCCCCGGTTGATGACTTGATGACCAGTCTGCTGCCCCGGTTGATGACTTTCAGTCTGCTGCCCCGGTTGATGACTTCCAGTCTGCTGCCCCGGTTGATGACTTCCAGTCCGCTGCTGCCCCGGTTGATGACTTCCAGTCTGCTGCCCCGGTTGATGACTTCCAGTCTGCTGCCCCGGTTGATGACTTCCAGTCCGCTGCTGCCCCGGTTGATGACTCCAGTCCAGTGCTGCCCCGGTTGATGACCTTCCTGGTAGTCCCCGGCTGCTGCCCTGCTTGATGACTTTCATTCTCCCTGTCTGCTGCCCAGCTTGATGACTTCCAGTCCGCTGCCCAGCTTGATGACTTCCAGTCCGCTGCCCCGGTTGATGACTTCCAGTTGCTGCCCCGGTTGATGACTTCCATCTGCTGCCCCGGTTGATGACTTCCACTGCTGCCCCGGTTGATGACTTCCAGTTGCTGCCCCGGTTGATGACCACTATCCATCTGCTGCCCCGGTTGACTTCCAGTCTGCTGCCCCGGTTGATGACTTCCAGTCTGCTGCCCCGGTTGATGACTTTCAGTCTGCTGCCCCGGTTGATGACTTTCATCTGCTGCCCCGGTTGATGACTTCCATCTGCTGCCCCGGTTGATGACTTCCAGTCTGCTGCCCCGGTTGATGACTTCCACTCTGCTGCCCCGGTTGATGACCTATCTGCTGCCCCGGTTGATGACCTCCAGTCTGCTGCCCTGCTTGATGACCCTTCCAGTCTGCTGCCCTGCTTGATGACTTCCAGTGCCCCAGCTGATGACTTCCAGTCCGCTGCCCAGCTTGATGACTTCCAGTCCGCTGCCCTGCTTGATGACCTTCCAGTCCGCTGCCCTGCTTGATGATCAGTCCGCTGCCCAGCTTGATGACTTCCAGCCCTGCCCAGCTTGATGACTTCCAGTCCGCTGCCCACTGATGACTTCCAGTCCGCTGCCCTGCTTGAGCTTCCAGTCCGCTGCCCCCAGCTTGATGACTTCCAGTCCGCTGCCCAGCTTGATGACTTCCAGTCCGCTGCCCAGTTGATGACTTCCATCCGCTGCCCACTTGATGACTTCCAGTCCGCTGCCCAGCTGTGACTTCCAGTCCGCTGCCCAGCTTGAGACTTCCAGTCCGCTGCCCAGCTTGATGACTTCCAGTCCGCTGCCCAGTATGACTTCCAGTCCGCTGCCCAGCTTGATGACTTCCAGTCCGCTGCCCAGCTTGATGACTTCCAGTCCGCTGCCCAGCTTGATGCCTCCAGTCCGCTGCCCAGCTTGATACTTCCAGTCTGTGCCCCGGTTGATAACCTTCCAGTCTGCTGCCCCGGTTGATGATTCCAGTCTGCTGCCCTGCTTGATATCTTCCAGCTGCTGCCCTGCTTGAGACTTCCAGTCCGCTGCCCACTTTCCGATCCCATGATGACAAGGTGCCCAGCTTGATGACTTCCAGTCTGTGCCCAGCTTGATATTCCAGTCCGCTGCCCAGCTTGATGACTTCCAGTCCGCTGCCCAGCTTGAGACTTCCAGTCCGCTGCCCATGGCTTCCATGTGCCCCGGTTGATGACTTCCACAAAGGTTGACGTGACTTCCAGTCCGCTGCCCCGGTTGATGACTTCCAGTCTGCTGCCCCGGTTGATGACTTCCTGGTATTTGACCCCGGCTTGGTTTTGGCTTATGAGTATTGCATTCTCCCTGAACTAATTTGTGTTATTCGTGCACACACCTTTGTAAATAAACATTTTTCCACTATATACAGGCACACAGTTACACATGATCTGTGCCCTGCCCACCCAACCTCTGCCTACAATCAGGTAAAGCCCATCACACTGACCTAGCTGATATGTTTTTGGTTGTAACATGACAAAATGTGGAAGATTTTAAGGGGTATGAATACTTTTTCAAGGCACTGTATACTGGTTCCTGAATAGCAGTGACTTTCCGATCATGAACAAGGTGGCAGTTATATAATTGTGAAGAAATGGCATGTTCACAAAGGACGTTGTTTTACATTAATCACAATGTTACACATGAAAAAAATATATAGTATTTGAAAAGCGATCTGTGCACACCTTTGATCAATACTTGTGTGTCACACACACCCTCACCCTGGGCCCAGTTACATGCTGATAATGTCCATGATAGAAGTCAGAGGTGTGCCATGAGCACAGATCAGTCCATATGAGCCCTGAGGAGACACTACAACTATGTACATACATAGGGGAACACCACCAACTTAAAGTGGACCTGTCATCGGACAAATGTCAGTAGGTCAGAAAATGTCAAACACAGGAATGTACAGTGGAACCTCTGATTGTGAGTAACGAGTGTTTCACAATATGAGCACTGTATTTTTTTAAATCCTAACAGCGAGTGTTGTCTCGCAAAACGAGCAGGATTCAAGCCGTGCAGTACCGCGTTTGGCCTGAGATGGGGGGGGGGGCACGGGAGCCGAACGGCGCAGTTCGAAGCAGTTTGGATATGACATGGAAATACGCCATTCCCGAGCCTTTCCAAGGTTTGCTTAGGTTAGCCAAGCTGTCCTCTGGCCTTTTCGCGTGTTCCCGAGACTCTCCAGCACCCCCCCTACCTTTGGCCACATGCGGTACTGCAGTTAATGCGGAACAAATTATTTTAGTTTGCATTGACTTCTATGGGGAAACTCGCTTTAAAACTGCGAGTACTTTGGATTACAAGCATTCTCCTGGAACGGATTATGCTCGTAATCCAAGGCTCCACTCTATTGGCCTTTAAAATTTACAAATGCAGCCATTTATAATTTAGATGAAAGGTTTAGCACTGGGGAACACGTTTTGAAAGATAAAAAGTGCATTTAATATACAACTATATGGATCAGACCAAAATGTGGGACAAATGAGGAGCTATAAGGTGTGGTGATCAGACATCCCCAGTTTCAGGGGACAGTCCCCTGATTGAGGACACTGTCCCCGGACCAAGTCTGTCCCTGGTTTTGTCCCCAGATTGGATAGGGGGCTGGGGCAATTTCATAGACAGTCAGTGCAGAATAAAAAAAAAAAAATTTGAATTACACCCCCCGCTCCGCCGTGCCTACTAGCATAGGGTGGTTGTATTTTTCCCATTATCTGTGCCCCTTATGTGTTGGTCGGAGCAGAGGGAATATTTCTTCAGTTTCGGGTGCCCATTCAGCTTCCCTCGCATGTTCTTCTGCCTTGGCTCAAATCCTGGCCAACCGCCTGCCTATCTCCTTGCCTTCCCTGGCAGAGTGATCTTCCTCCGCTCCCCATCCAGTAGTAGACGGGCCCCGGAGAGTAAGACTTGAGAGGCGGGCGGCGACGGGCAGAGAGTCGCTGATTGTTGCCATTACTAGTAAAGAAAAAATATGTCCCCGGATTTCATTTTAAAAATCTGGTCACCTTACGTATAAGGGAAAGAGGGACATTGCTCCAAATCAGGGACAGTCCCTCGAAATCAGAGACAGTTGGGAGCTATGCAAATGTCTGGCACAAATTAGCTGCATAGCAATGGGCCTTAGCTATAGCCTTTTAGATTGTAAGCTCTCAGGAGCAAAGCCCTCCGATTCCCCCTGTATTGAACTGTATTGTAACGGTGATATTGTAAAGGGCTGATAATAATAATAGTAATAGCACTATGACTAAGGACCATTTAGGGCCGAAACGCGCAAGTCCTGGGACCAGCTATATAACCTTTTAATTGTGATCAATAAAATGATCCTGTGATCCCAAGGATGTGCACCACTATGATACTTATATATTGGAGTGACCGCAATCGGGAGCTGCTTGCATGCACCGTGCGTCTGCATTATTAGCTGAGGCAACATGGGGATGAGTACATTATTATACAAAGTTACAGTGATTAGTGAGGGATCACTGGCGGGGAGAGAGAGGAGAATGAACGATTCTGATCACTGGGGGAAATGTTTCTTCCTCTCTGCAGCAGACTCAGTGGCAGCTGGTGCTCCAGCTTGGGTGGGGGCGGCAAAGAAACCACCCAAAACAGCCCCCCCCAGTGGCGGCGTCAATTGGATCATCCAACCCCAGAGAGATCACTCTGATACTCCGGTAAAGGAGGCCATCTTCCCTTAAGGATCTCCCGTACATCCTCCCTGCTCTAGTACCGGCCAATAAGATTGCTTCTCCTCTCGGCCAATTGTGCTCCTCCAGCTTCCTGAATGTCTGGGAGGAGAAGCAGGAAGACAATAGCATTACTGGGTGGCCTCTGCGCACCGAGCCCACCCTTTTTTTGAAGTCAATTAGGGCCTCTGGCTCTAATCGTGTGCTTCAAAAATAACAACCCCATTGGAATCCATGCATCCGGTGCCCTGCATGCAGATTAGGTGCCGGGTGCATGTATTAGGGGGACAGCACCCCTGTCCCCCATATGGAGCGGCCACCACTAAGCAGACTGATGACCTCAAATGAGCCTAGGCAAAGTCACTAGGCTGGTGCTCTTGAACTGATCTTAACCACTTCCCACCCGTAGGTCGTCATATGACGTCCTGGTCAGTGGTTCCCTGCAAAGTAAAAGCAATCATAGCGGTCAAACCAATCAATAAACACTAATTGCGATTTTTTTAACCAAAAATTTGTAGAAGAAAACGTATCGGCCAAAACTGAGGACATTTTTTTATATATATATTTTTGGGGGATATTTATTACAGCAGAAAGTAAAAAATATTGCTTTTTTTTTTTTTTTTTTTTTTAATTGTTTCTCTATTTTTGTTTATAAGGCAAAAAATAAAAAGGTGATCGAATACCACCAAAAGAAAGCTCTATTTGTGGGGAAAAAAGGACGCCAATTTTGTTTGAGAGCCGCGTCGCACAACCGCGCAATTGTCAATTAAAGCGACGCAGTGCCGAATGGCAAAAAGTGCTCTGGTCAGGAAGGGGGTAAATTCTTCCTGACCACTGAAGTGGTTAAAGGGAAGTCTATGGAGATTTTTAAGTACCGAAGTTTGCCGTCATTCCGCGAGCGTGCGCAATTTTAAAAGCGCGACATGTTAGGTATCTATTTACTCAGCGTAACATCGTCTTTCACATTATACAGAAAAATTGGGCTAACTTTAATCTTTTTTTTTTTATTCATGTTTTTTTTCCAAACAAATTACATTTGAAAAATGACTGTGCAAATACAATGCGCCATAAAAAATTGCAACAGCCGCCATTTTTTTCCCTGGGGAGTCTCTGCTAAATATATATATTTAGTTTGAAGGTTCTAAGTAATTTTGAAGCAAAAAATTATGACTTTTACATGTAGGAGAGCAATGCCAAAATTGACCCGGTATGGAAGTGGTTAAATGCTAAAAAGTAGAATTTTTCAAAAAAGGTAACAACATCCTTTTTTTTAAAAAAAATGATGCCATTGCTGTGTATTGTTGTGACACATCAGGAATATATCCTTGTGAATTGTCCTCTTAAAAAATAAATAAAGAAATCCTCATTGGATCAGCTGTCAGTCATTAAATCACAGCTGAGTCTCCCTGCAAACTGGCCATCTGCAGCTCCCACCCCGGCAAACCAGGAAGGTAAGAAAGTGTTTTTCTTTTTATCTTCTGAGATAATCCGATGCATATTCACACCAATTGTACTCAGCAATTTAAGGCTGGCCATACTTTATACAATTTTCTTTAGATTTAGCAAAACCATATGATATGAGGTCAAACCTTAACACTTTCAATGTGAATGCAATCAGGCAGGCCCTTCTACTACTACATAGTTGATGGTAAATCTAAAGGAAATTGAATAAGAAAATTGTATGGTGTATGGCCAACTTCACAGTACCAGGTTTATAAAGAGCTCCTGTCCTGTGCAGCTAGATCATCATGTTCCTCACTCAGTTTAAAACATTGGCAGACCCTGGACTGATCTCTAGCACTGTTATTTGTGAGCGGCATGGCTGCCGCCAGGATCGGATAAAAATTCCCTCATGGGGGTCAATTTAAAGCGGATGGTTCACTATAAAAAAATATTAAAAGCCAGCAGCAACAAATACTGCAGCTGCTGACTTTTAATATTAGGACACTTACCTGTCCTGGAGTCCAGCGGCGTCCGCAGCAGAGGATGAGCGATCGCTCGTCACCCTGCTGCTCCCCCCTCCATCCACGGTGAGGGAACCAGGAAGTGAAGCGCTGCGGCTTCACTGCCCGGTTCCCTACGGCGCATGCGCGAGTCGCGCTGCGCCCGGCGATTGGCTCCCGCTGTGTGCTGGGAGCTGAGAGTTCCCAGCACACAACGGGGGGGCGACGGGATGTCGCCAAAAAACCCGTCTTGCCCGAGACTGCGGGCCGGAAGTGGTTGCAGATACCTGTCTTTAGACAGGTATCTGCACCCCCCTCCCCCCTGAAAGGTGTCAATTGTGACACCGGAGGGGGGGAGGGTTCCGATCAGCGGATCTTCACTTTAGGGTGGAGATCCGCTTTAATGGAAGAAATCAATTTAACCACGTCAGCTCTGGAAGACTTGGCTGCCCAATGACCGGGCCATTTTTTGCGATTTGGCACTGCGTCGCTTTAATGGACAATTGTGCGGTCGTGCGACGCGTCTCCCAAACAAAATTGACGTCCTTTTCAAGCTTTCTTTTGGTGGTATTTGATCGCCTCTGCGGTTTTTATTTTTTTGCTATAAACCAGAGGTCTCCATACTTCCTAAACAAAGGGCCAGTTTAATGTCCTTCAGACTTTAGGGGGGCCGGACTGTGACCATCCCGAGTACAAAATGTCCCAGCATCAGTGGGAGTAAACAAACCCCCATCATTGGTGTCATTGGGAATTTTTTTTTTGTGCCATTGGGAGGAATTGTGCTCCATTATTGGGTCCCATTGTGGGTGTCATTGAAAAAAATTGTGCCCCGTCATTGGGCCCCATTGTTGGTGTCATTAATAGGAACTGTGCCCCATGGTTGGTGTCATTGGACACAATTGTTGGTGTCATTGGGAGGAATTGTGCCCTTCATTGTTGTCGGTGAATAAAATTGCTTGCTTTTAATTGGCCCTTGCTGTGCTAAGGGCCACATCCGGCCCCTGGGCCGCAGTTTGGAGACCACCGCTATAAACACAAAAAGAGCGACAATTTTGGGAAAAAAAGCAATATTTTTTTACTCTAATAAACATCCCCCCAAAAAATATAAAAAAAACGATTTTTTCCTCAGTTTAGGCCGATACGTATTCTATTCTTCTACATATTTTTGGTTAAAAAAAAAATCACAAAAAGCGTTTATTGATTGGTTTGTGCATAAGTTAGAGCGTCTACAAATTAGGGGATAGATTTATGGCATTTTTTTTATTTTTTGGTTGCGATTTTTATCATGACTGCGACATTGCGGTGGACACATCAGACACTTTTGACGCATTTTGGGACCATTGTCATTCATACAGCAAAAAGTGCTATAAAAATGCACTGATTACTGTGTACATGACACTGGCAGGGAAGGGGTTAAACACAAGGGGGCTATGAAGGGGGTTAAGTGTGTCCTAGGGAGTGATTTTAACTGTGTGGGGGATGGGCTACATGTGACACGACACTGGTCACTGCTCCTTATCACAGCGAGCAGTAGATCAGTGTCCTGTCACTAGGCAGAAGAGGGAAAAGCCTTGCTTACATAGGCATCTCCCCGTTCTGCCTCTCTGTGAGACTATCGCGGGCACCCGGCAGACATCGAGTCCCGGGGGCATGCTCACCGAGCACGTAGCAGGGGCACGCGCCCTCACGGTGGCGAATTCAAAGGGACGTACAGGTATGTCCTTTTGCGCAGCCATGCCATTCTACTAAAGTATATGTACATGCAGCGGTCGGCAAGTGGTTAACGGGTTAAGTTAGGCCCGTCATTACCGTCCTCTGCTTCTAAAAATGCTATTTAGTCCCTGTCATGATGACCCCCGTCTCCAATAGAATGTTTCAGTGACCAGATTCAGTACGTCAATAAGGACATACTTCCTTTCCTGATCTTTATACAATCTCCAGACTGCACCAATGTTAAAGCCAGGGGATCAGCACAACAGCCAGGCAAGAAGCATTTTACAACAGGAGGCTCCCGTTTATTTTTTTTTACTGTATTGTGTGTTCCCCTTACTTCCTGTCTGATCTCTGCCACCTAGACAGGAAATGCGAGGGTATTCTGCCTAAAATGAAATCTGAGGTTAATAACATTGAACTAATAAAAATTCTACCCGGCAAGCTTTTTATTGCAGAAGAGACGTGGGAGTGGCAAATCTGGTGCAGCTGTGCATGGTAGCCAATCAGCTTCTAACTTCAGCTTGTTTTAGTTAACCTCTTGCCGACCGCCCCCCAGGGATGGACTGGCCATTGGGACTACGGGGAGATTCCCGGTGGGCCGATGGCTCAGTGGGCAGGTCGGAGGTCCACGGAGATCTACCCGTCAATCGCTGAAAGCTGGCACGGGTAGATTGAGATTTAGCGAGCGTGCAGAGTAGTACAGGAAGCGTGTGTAATATGTTCTCTCTCCTGTCACGTCACTCGCGCTGCTCCCGGGTGGCCCCTGCTCTCTTCTTCTCCATCCCCATTTGCTTGTGACATCATCTTGGATGGACGAGAAGAGGAGCTGAGTGAGTGCCATGACAGGAGAGAAAACATATTACACACGCTTCCTGCGCTACTCTGCATGCTGGCTGGTAAACGATGTGCCCTGATGTACCCTGTGCCCTGATATACCCTGTGCCCTGATGTGCTCTGTGCCCTGGGCCGGTCTGGATGAAGTCCAGGGCCATATTTTTGTCCCAGTCCAGCCCTGACCGTCCCACGTATATATACTGCGGGGCGCAGAATCCTATAGCTGTACACAATTCTGCTTTTCTGGGTCTAAGGAGCACGCATCCCGCTGGCGACCTGCTCCCGTTTCCGCTGTGATTGCACGGCGATCATTTGGGTCACTATGTAAACAAGGCAGATCGCTGTTCTGAGACAATGGTCCCCACACCTCTGGCCACATGCAGTACTGCATGCACCAGCAATGACTGTGGAACTAATTATCTGAGTTTCCATTGATTCATATGGGGATACTCGCTTTGATATAAAAGCATTCTTCTGAAACAGATTATGCTCGTAAATCAAGGTACTACTGTAATTAAATTATAAACTATTACTGTATTATAGTTTTTATTAATATTATGAACTATTAAATTATAGGTATTGGAATTTCCTTTAAAATTTGTCTGTAAGTGAACGTAATGAATACGAATGCATCTGAAGTTATGAATTATCCGAAGTAACGAATGGCATCATCATAACGAATGCTCCGATAAAAAATAAAAATAAATAATGAAACCCGCTGCCCATACCTGAGCCGGAACATGGTGGCTGCAGCGCAGCAAGTGCCACCCTCTGTAAACATGGCCATGGCCCCCTCTGAACCCCCCCACTTTACGCCACTGCCCAGCCCTACCTCAGCACATCACCCTATCTGTCCAATCACTGGGCACCCGCTGCCCATACCTGAGCCGGAACATGGCGGCTGCAGCGCATCAAGTGACACTGGCAACGGATGCTTCACCCCCTAAATTTAGCGCCCGGGGACACGGCCCCCTCCGCACCCCGAACGCTGGAAGGAGAATGTCTAGATGTACATTACGGTGAATCAAGCACCCACTCAACCCACATCGAGTATATACGGTCCCTCTTGGCTCCAGAGGGCCCTTGTGTGGCTGCACAGTCTGTACTAATAACATGTCTGCTCCCCCTGGTGTGCAATGTATTTCCTCATATTCACTTATGCCTATACCAAGCACAACCAACACATACCTGGGTGTTGCAGGGCTGCAGCAGGGGGCCCTTCAGAAGCTTCCAGTTGGTTTTATGGAAGGCGATCAGGTCCTGGATGGTGGGGAAGGTTCTCCCGTGCTGTAGGTAGTACTCCCCCCTGGAGTCTATGAAGATGCGGAAGTGGGTGATTTTATTCTCGATACGAACTGTAAAAGAAGGATACGTGTTGAACCTTTCATCATTTTTTTTTTCTGTCCTTTTCTTTCTTATAAAAGATTTCCCTCCAAACAGTCACCAGGAATACAGAAACCTGGAGACTAGACGACTGGCGGGCAGAGGTGAACCACCGTTTATCTCGGTGAGGAGACATTCATGAATTATTACTGTGCTATTTTATATTAACCATATAGTTATGTTCATTTTAACATTTTGATTAGTTTATTGCACTATATTTTTGAGATGGGAATGAGGGACACCTATCAGCAAAAGTGTGCATGTGTTGTTGCGCGGGGGTCCACGGATCTGAGTTGTTGAGGGGGGTTCCGCGGATCCGAGTTGTTGTTGAGCGAGGGGTTATGCAGATCGGAGTTGTTGAGTGGGGGGTTTCGCGGGATCTGAAATGTTGAGCGGGGGGGGGGGGGGTTCCGCGGATCGAAGTTGTTGAGCAGGTGGGGGGGGGGGGGGGGTACGCAGGATCTGAAATGTTGAGCGGGGGGGTTCTGCAGATAGGAGTTGTTGAGCTGGGGGTTTCGCGGGATCTGAAATGTTGAGCGGGGGGGGGGGGGGGGGGGGGTTCCGGGGGGGGTTCCGCGGATCGAAGTTGTTGAGCAGGTGGGGGGGGTACGCAGGATCTGAAATGTTGAGTGGGGGGGTTCCGCGGATAGGAGTTGTTGAGCGGGGGGTTTCGCAGGATCTGAAATGTTGAGCGGGGGGGGTTCCGCGGATCGGAGTTGTTGAGCAGGTGGGGGGGGTACGCAGGATCTGAAATGTTGAGCGGGGGGGGTTCTGCGGATCCGAGTTGTTGAGCAGGGGGGGGGTACGCAGGATCTGAAATGTTGAGCAGGGGGGGTTCCGCGGATCAAAGTTGTTGAGCGGGGGGGAACGCGGGATCTGAAATGTTCAGCGGGGGGGGTTTCCACGGATCAGAGTTGTTGAGGGGGGGGGGGGGTGATTTACACGGGTCTGAGTTGTTAAACGAAATCCGCGACGGTTGGGAGGTATGATTGTTATTTCAAACCCAAACGTGGAAGTGCTCCCTCTAGTGGGTGTTAGCAACTTAGGCAACATGACCAGTGCCACTGCTGAACAAGTGCTGCAAGCAAATCAAATACAGGCTATGCACCTCTGAGGCCGCGTACACACGATCAAATTTGTCCGCTGAAAACGGTCCGATGGACCGTTTCAGCAGACAAATCCGATCGTGTGTATGGGCTAGCGGACAGGTTTGTCCATCGGACAAATTTCAAAGCATGCTTTGAAATTTGTCCGCTACAAACCTGTCCGTCGGATATGTCCGCTGGTTAGTACGGCAAACCAGCGGACATATCCTCCCGCACATGCGTCGTATCCTGTAAATGGATCCGACGCATGCGCGCGGAAGTGTTTACTTCCTGGTGCAGTGACGTGGTGGCGTCAACGTCACCGCCGCATCACCACGCTGTCTGCCGGCGGGGATTTTGATCCGATGGTGTGTACACGCCATCGGACCGAAATCCGATGAGACATGTCCGCTCTAAACTGTCCGTCGGACAAGTTTGAGCGGACATATCTCATCGTATGTACGAGGCCTGAGAGTGATGGATTTCAGTCTACTGTGAGAGTGGTGTGCATGCAGAGAGGTGCGAGGAACAGTAAAGAGCAATCACTGGTAAAAAGAGAAAATCTCACCCCATATCTTTCTATAGTTACAATTTTATTGCATCGATTCTAAATAGAATTAGAAATCAATTCCAGCCAAAAATGTTCTAGTTTTCACTATATTCCGTATATTTACATATCGGGCACCTTTCTTAAGCCTCAAGCCCCGTACACACGTCCGGGTTTCCCGATGAGAAAACAGCGAGGAGAGCTTTTGGCCAGGAATCCCGGTCGTGTGTAAGCTACTCACAGTTTTTCTTATAGGAAAATTGCCCAAAAAACACTGGACAAAAAAAGAGAACCTGCTCTTCTTTTTTTTTTTCGCCGACAGAATTCCTGACCGACTTTTTCCTGCCGGAAAACCCAGCCGTGTGTACGAGAAAACCGGACGTTGTTGGCAGTTTTCCCGTTGGAAAGATGGAGATGGAGCATACACACGGCTGGGATTCCCGGCCAAAAGCTCTCATCTGACTTTTCCCATCTGTACAGGAGAGCAGGTTCTCGATGTTCCCGTCAGGATTTCTGACGGACCTTGACCCGACTGCGTGTTCAGGGCATCATACACACGATCGGATTTTACGACAGGAATTGTATGAAAGGCTGTTGTTGAAAAATCCAACCGTCTGTAACGCTCAGAGTGGCCCCGATCCTCCTCTTCTGGGGTCCCTCTGTGGCGCTCCTGGCTTCTCCCCACATCGAGTGGCTCATCGGAGAAGCTCTCTCCTGTGTCCATGGACACAGACAGCAGGATTCGGTACCACCCCCCGGCACCTGCTCATTTGGATTTGATTGACAACAGCTGGAGCCAATGGCTGCGCTGCTATCAATCTATCCAATCAAGAGCCAAGACTCCGGCCAGAGAGGGTATGTGCTTCTCCAGCATGGGAATGAGCGGGCTCAGGTGAGTAAAACGGAAAGGGCTCGGGGGTCTGGTGCACTACAATAAGTTTTTCACCTCAGTGTATAGAATGCATTGAGGTGAAAAACCGGGAGGGTTTACAACGCCTTTAAGAGTTCTCTTCACTGGAACTAAGGGGCCAAGCCCAACCCCTGAAAGACAACCCCCCCACCATAATCCCCCCTCCACCAGTGCACAAATCAAGGTTCATATCGACATGGATGAGTGAGTTATAGAATAGAACACCTTTGGGATGAATTAGAGCCGAGACTGCGAGCCAGGCCTTCTTGTCTAACATCAGTGCCTGACCTCACTAATGCTCTTCTGGAAGAACAGTCAAACATTTCCATAGACACACTCCTAAACCTTGTGGACGGCCTTCCCAGAAGAGATGAAGTTGTTATATCTGCAAAGGGGGGGCCAACTCAACATTGAACCCTCCGGACTAAGACTGGGATGCCATTGCTTGTAAAGGCAGGTGTCCCAATACCTTTGGTAATATATTATGTATATATATATATATATATATATATATATATAATTACAGCAACGTTGCTTTCTCCTCTATGCATCGCAACCCCCCCCCCCCCCCCCAAAAAAAAAAAGTTTTAAAGCTTCTAAATATATTTAAACAAAATGCTTTAAAAACAGGCAAAAGCAAAATTAATGATTGTGTTCTGGCAGAACAGACGGGCTCTGGAGCCACACCTATAAAAGGGGCACACAGGGCTTATCTGGGGTAAACTAACTGACCTTTGTGATTCACTCTCTTGCGTATAACGTGAGCTGGAACGAGGAAACCGAAACTGCAGACAAAACCTTCATTCCTTTAATGTCTAGTTGGTATTTGCATAGGAAATTCTCACAGAAGGATTTGTGTGTCAAAGGGCCGGACTAAAGCCTAATAGACCTCAGTGGTGGGACCAAAGGAAATTATGGGACCCCTTACACAGCTTCAGACACTGGAGCAGAGAACCGGGGGGGCTGCCGCCTCCAAAATGAGGAGCAGGGGGCTGTCACGAATTGAGAAGCGCGGGGGGGGGGGGGGGTTTCTCGGCAGGTAACACTCTGCCGGGAATCCCGACAATGCCAGGTTCTCTATTTTCCTGTTGGGATTCCCGGCCAGGATCACAGGAAGCTAATACATTGACAGATTCAGGTGCCTATACTAGCTGGATTAATAAATGCACTGTATTCTCTACTGGTTGTCTTTTTCATATCATCTCAGGAAAACATTGACAATAATGGTTACGGGTGGGGAGTTTTCACATCTCACCTGACAGTGAATATTGTCCAGGGTTGGCGTCGCTGGGTCGGACCAGGTAAGATCCATGAGCATTAGGCGGAGAGAGCAATAATCTTTCAGCTTCATATCTACTGGATGCTTCCACATACCAGCTGAAACCCAAAAAGCAGAAGTTCAGGGAAAGAATTAGCAATACTCCGAATGATTGATATACTTGTCACATTGTGTTGGTGGATTTTTAAGAAGAAACTAATAGATAACGAGCATTCTTGGGAACCAAGTTATACTACTGCATGTTCCATAGTATAGCAGAACCAGTTCCATGGTTATAGCTGAAGGGCGGGGCTCAAAATTTCAAGTCCAGGCTTCAAGGGTTACTCGCCATCAGTGCGTGACTCAATCCCTTCCCTGCCCCGCCCGCCCCTAATTCCACCCCTCATAAATGGTCTCATGAAATTACGCTTAAAAGTTTTATACAAAATTGAGTTACAAAAATAAATATTAACAACAACTTTATCAGTGCAGCCTCACCTGTGCCCCTCAACGCAGCCTCACCTGTGCTCATCAATGAAGCCTCACCTGTGCCCACCATTGCAGCCACACTGTGCCCACCATTGAAGCCCCACTGTGCCCACTATTGCATCCTTACTGTGACCAATAATACAGCCTCACTGTGCCCATTGCAGCAACACTGTGCTCATTATTGCTGCCTCACTGTGTTCACCATTGCAGCCACACTGCCCACCATTGCAGCCACACTGCCCACCATTGCAGCCATACTGCCCACCATTGCAGCTACACTGTGCCCACCATTGCAGCCACAATGTGCCCACTATTACTGCCTCACTGTGCCCACCATTCCAGCCACACTGCCCACCATTCCAGCCACACTGCCCACCATTGCAGCTACACTGTGCCCACCATTGCAGCCACAATGTGCCCACTATTGCTGCCTCACTGTGCTCACTATTGCAGCCACACTGCCCACCATTCCAGCCACACTGCCCACCATTGCAGCCTCACTGCCCACCATTGCAGCCTCACTGCCCACCATTGCAGCCTCACTGCCCACCATTGCAGCCTCACTGCCCACCATTGCAGCCTCACTGCCCACCATTGCAGCTACACTGTGCCCACCATTGCAGCCACAATGTGCCCACTATTACTGCCTCACTGTGCCCACCATTGCAGCCACAATGTGCCCACCATTGCAGCCTTACTGTGCCCAATAATACAGCCTAACTGCGCCCATTGCAGCAACACTGTGTTCACTATTGCAGCAACACTTTTTTCACTATTGCCCACTGATGCAGCCTCACTGTGCCCACTATTGGAGCCACACTGTGCCCACTATTGCAGCCACACTGTGCCCATTGTAACCTTGCTTGGGCAGAGAAAGAGGAGAGCCGTGGGATAGCACGCTGTTACAGCTTGCATTATAATTGTCTCCACTCTGCTCGACACAGCCCTGCCTCCTCCTGACCCATGCCTGTATAAGATAGAACTTCTCAACAGAACACCCGTCTTTCTGTCTATCACAGGCACAGGTCAGGAGGAGGCGGGGCTGTTTTCGAGACAGTTATAACGTGCTATCCCGTGGCTCTCCTCTTCCTCCATGCTCTCCTCCCCCCCCCCCCCCCCGGGGCGATCGCTGGGAGAACAGCTCCTGATCAACCCAGCAGGAGGTGCTCACCCCCCCCCCTCTCCCAGGCAGCCCAGCTCGCATTTTCCACTCGCAAAATGCGAGTAGGCGAGTGGAAAATTTGAGGGCTGCTGTAGGGGATTATGGGAAAGGGTCGTGATGGTTAATTTTGTAGAAATGTCGTATTGCTACTCAGTCTTACATTTTCAGTAAGAAGGGAGTATGGGAAAGATGATAAATACACAAGGGTATGTGGACCCCCTCCCTAAATGATTGAGTTTAGGTGTTTCCGGTGAAGGGTAATGTTGGTGCTACAACATACGAAGACATTTTAGGCAATTGTAGTCTTCCAACAGTTTGGAGAAGGTAATTTTCTGTTCCATTATGACTACACCCCTGTGCACAAAGCCAGCTCCATAAAGATATGGTATTATTATTAGATATGGTTTGGTGACTTTGGTGAGGATGAAGGAGAGAGGCCTAACAAAGCCCGGACCTCAACCCTACTGACAACCTTTTGGATGAATTGGAATACCAGTTGTGAGCCAGGTCTTCTCATCAATGGGAGGGACCTGACCCCACAAATGTTCTTTTGGCTGAATGGGCCCCAGTTTCTACAAACACCACTTCAAAATCTTGTGGAAAGCCTTGTCAAAAAAGTGGAGGAGGCCATCAAAGGGAGACCAACTCTATATAGTTATGGCCATGGTTATGGAATGGTCAACAACCAACAAGGTGCGATGGTTAGGTGTTTACATACCATTGGTCATTTAGTGTAGTTGGCTTCCCGGCTACACTAAACGCGTAGGGGGGGAGCGACGCGCTGACGTCACCTACCCCCTCGAGTCCCGGTTTGGTTGTGCGCCGGCCGGCACACCAAACTTAAGGCTTTTATTTATTCCCATTGCTGTAAGTGCATTAATAAATACTTATACCTATGTGGAGCCTTTATGCTGTTCTTGGTACACTCCACATCCACTTGAAAGAGTGACGTCCCGGGTACAGCAGAGCGGCATTACCAGGAGAAAGGCCCAGGCTGGGTTATAAGCCATAGGCCTTATAAGATCCCTTGTAACTGGGGATCAACTGGAGCTGGTAAGCAGCTAATTCGACTGTTGGTGGAGGCCTTGTTCACGTGAGGGGGTTGATGGTGGATTTATCATCAGGGGGAAAATCAAGACTCACCATCTTAATCACTGGTGGATTTTTTTATATGGACTGATTGGGTTTCCAATTTAATGAACTCTTCTACTTGTATTGAATTTGTATTCCATGTATTTATGACCATAAGCACGATTCTATTCTTTATATTATGGAAATATATGTCCCTGATCTTTTCCGTGTTTTTCAGGTAGATCTTCACCTCTGCCATGTTTACCTTTTCTATGCCGTATAATAGGATTTTTGATAAGAGTTGAATACACAGCCCAGAAAGGAATCGCACCCTTTTCAGCTTCGGTAAGAAACCTGCCATTTTTCATTTATAATGTTTTTTTTTATGTCTGAAGAGTAATTTGTCACCCCAAGTTTACTACAGGAGTGCCTGCACCTTCAATTGTTCTCGATTAAGTTCATGTTTGAAAATGTTGGCTCGCAAAATGAATGGACGCAAAGAAAGACGTCACGCGCTGAGCAACCAAAATCAAACAGGAACTTCTTTTCTTTGATACGACAGACCAGACATGTCTTGTATTAGCTTTTCACACCAAAGTCTTCTCGGAGAAGTAAGTTCAACAGAGAAGCTTGGTCTTCATTAGAATTTTGGTTCTATTAAAGCAGATCCCTCTTTAACATTTACGTTTAAAAAAAGAAATAATAGGTACTGGCAGGAAGGTTGGACCCCTGTAAAATCAGTGGAATGGTTGACCTCAATGATATGGCGGCAGGGACCTACCCCCGGCCATATGCCCCTCTATCTGTCTCCAGAACTATTTTCTGGAACCCTCTACACCCCCCTCCTTTTTTCCACTCTGGTTCACAATTTTTAATCACTTAAGACCCGGACCATTATGCAGGCTAAGGACCTTGCCCCTTTTTGCGATTCGGCACTGCGTCGCTTTAACTGACAATTGCGCGGTCGTGCGACGCGGCTCCCAAAGAAAATTGGCGTCCTTTTTCCCCCACAAATAGAGATTTCTTTTGGTGGTATTTGATCACCTCTGCAGTTTTTATTTTTTGCTCTATAAACAAAAATAGAGCGACAATTTTTATATTTTTAAGTTTTTGCTATAATAAATATCCCCAAAAAAGATATATATAAAAAAAAAAAATGTTTTCCTCAGTTTAGGCCGATATGTATTCTTCTACCTATTTTTTGTAAAAAATATTGCAATAAGCTTTTATCGATTGGTTTGCGCTAAATTTATAGCTTCTACATACAAAATAGGGGATATTTTTATGGCATTTTTTTTATATTTTTTTATTTTCTACTAGTAATGGCGGCGATTAGCGTTTTTTTTTTTCGTGACTGTGACATTAAGGCGGACACATTGGACAATTTTGACACATTTTTGGGACCATTGTCATTTTCACAGCGAAAAGTGCTATAAAAATGCACTGATTACTGTGAAAATGACAATTGCAGTTTAGGAGTTAACCACTAGGGGGTGCTGAAGGAGTTAAGTGTGACCTCATATGTGTTTCTAACTGTAGGGGGGCTGGACGTGTGATGTCAGTGATCGTCTTTCCCTCTATCAGGGAACAGACGATCACTGACACTGCCACTGTGAAGGTGTGTTTACACTCACCTCTCCCCGTTCTTCAGCTCCGGTGACCGATTGTGGGACACAAGTGGCGATCGGGTCCGCGCGTCCCACAGGCGCGGTCCCGGAGTTTCTGACCGGCTCACGACCCCACGGCTGGGCCTCAAAGAGACACGTACAGGTACGTGCTTGTGCCATTCTGCCAACGTATATCGGCGTGAAGGGGTCCTTAAGTGGTTAAGTTGTTCCATCTTTAATTGAGGAGCTGTAAATTTGAAGGCATATTTTATCTCCTCCCTATTTTGGTTATCTTAGGGACCACATCTATTAACTGACATCTGAGCCGAGGGAACATCTCAATGTATAATCGATGGTTATCTATAACGACCGTTTTTCATGATGAGAAAAATTCAATTTCATTTTTAATTGGTCATGAAAAACGGTCGTGTGTAGGCTCCAGAGCATTTTTCTCGACTAGAAAAAAGTTCAAATGGCAAAACCTCTTGAAAACGGGGGAAAGTAGCAGAACAGCAGCCTGCAGCAAGATTGAATGGTCTAAAGCAGTGGTCTCCAAACTATGGCCCGGGGCCCTTTGCTTGCTATTACCCGGTTCTTGAGGCTATAATTCCCCCCCCCCCCCCAATAACACCAATGAAGGGGCACAATTCCTCCCAATGAGACCAACAATGTGGCTCAATAAAGCCCAATAATGGGGCACTATTCCTCCCAATAAGACCAACAATGGTGCCCAATGCGACCCAATAATGGGGCCCAATTCCTCCCAATGAGACCAACAATGGGGCACAATTCCTCCCAATGAGACCAACAATGGGGCCCAAAGACACTCAATAATGGGGCACAATTCCTCCCAATGAGACCAACAATGGAGCCCAATGACACTCAATAATGAGGCACAATTCTTCCCAATGAGCCCAACAATGGAGCCCAATGACACTCAATAATGGGGCGCAATTCCTCCCAATGAGGCCAACAATGGAGCCCAATGACACTCAATAATGAGGCACAATTCTTCCCAATGAGCCCAACAATGGAGCCCAATGACACTCAATAATGGGGCGCAATTCCTCCCAATGAGACCAACAATGGAGCCCAATGACGCTCAATAATGGGGCACAATTCCTCCCAATAAGCCCAACAATGGGGCCCAATGAGACACAATGATTTGGCACAATTACTTCCACTAAAACAAAATGATAGGGTATACCCCCCCCCCCCCCCCACTGATATCAGGACTTTTTCTACTCCTGATGGTCACAGTCCGGTCCCCCCTAAAGTCTGAAGCACAGTAAAACCGGCCCTTTGTTAAGAAAGTTTGGAGACCCCTGGTCTAAAGAGAGCTTTTCGTACGACCATTTGCATGAAATGGTACTGCTATGTGACCAGCTATAACCGCTCTACTCATTTCCTTATTTGTTTTCAAAAACATCCCAATGATTTCTTGCTGATAAGGATGCAATTTTAAGAAAAATGAATTTGCATCCCTTTGTCACATCGCTAACCAAATCCATTGGTACCGCCAGTGAAAGCAGGCGATCCGTCCGTAGTAATGCTGAGAAGCTTTTGTATCTGAACATTTTCAGAAATGAAATATTCTTTCCCTTTATGAAAAGCTTCACCCTGGTTTGTCCTTTCAGAGGTATGATTTTTATAACACCTTCCGTTACTTCAAAGCCACTGAAAAGCATTCTAACTAACCGAGCTTAGTGAGATATCTGTCCCATGCACCTATTCATCAAGCTGGAGAGAAAAATAGAGTCGTCATTTCGTGGTGAAATGATATCGGCTGCCGCGACGTTAACGTTTCTTGTAACTGTTCCAGCAGAAAGTTGAAAGGAATTTATGGCGGATATTATTATTTCTGTTTTGTTTTGAAAGTTATTAGAGAGTGAATTGTCAGATTCTAAAAAGGCTTCTTGAATCATCTCACTATGTTTTTTTTTTCCTTTTTTACTAATAACTGAGACATGATAAGAGGCCATAGTTGTGGCTTTGCTTTTCTTAGGCCTGATAAACATTATTTGCTGTGTAACAGACAACGTTTTTAATTGTTGCAGTTTCCGATTTTTCATAAGACTCCCCTTCTTATGTTTTTTTGTCTTTTTGATTGATCTGTTTACTTTTTATTTTGCGTTAATTATTGTTTAAAAGTTAAACCTATTTACAGAAATTCTCCTGAAGAAGCGGCTTTGAGAGAGCGAAACTAGTTAAGATATGTCACCTGTGAACAATCCTCTCAATGTGAGCTTCCCCTTTTGGGAACCATTATCCTGGTAATATTTATTGTTTGTTCATCGTGCAATATTTTATGTACCGTATATACTTGAGTATAAGCCGACCCGAATATAAGTCGAGGCACCTCATTTTACCACAAAAAAACTGGAAAAACGTATTGACTCGAGTATAAGCCTAGAGTGTCCATCTGCATGCCTCACTGTGTCCATGTCCATGCCTCACTGTGTCCATGTCCATGCCTCACTGTGTCCATGCCTCACTGTGTCCATGTGCATGCCTCACTGTGTCCATGCCTCACTGTGTCCATATGCATGCCTCACTGTGTCCATGCCTCACTGTGTCCATGCTTCACTGTGTCCATGCTTCACTGTGCCCATGCTTCACTGTGTCCATGCTTCACTGTGCCCATGCCTCACTGTGCCCATGCCTCACTGTGCCCATGCCTCACTGTGCCCATGCCTCACTGTGCCCATGCCTCACTGTGCCCATGCCTCACTGTGCCCATGCCTCACTGTGCCCATGCCTCACTGTGCCCATGCCTCACTGTGCCCATGTGCATGCCTCACTGTGCCCATGCCTCACTGTGTCCATGTGCATGCCTCACTGTGTCCATGCCTCACTGTGTCCATGTGCATGCCTCACTGTGTCCATGCCTCACTGTGTCCATGCCTCACTGTGTCCATGCCTCACTGTGTCCATGCCTCACTGTGTCCATGCCTCACTGTGTCCATGCCTCACTGTGTCCATGCCTCACTGTGTCCATGCCTCACTGTGTCCATGCCTCACTGTGTCCATGCCTCACTGTGTCCATGCCTCACTGTGTCCATGCCTCACTGTGTCCATGCCTCACTGTGTCCATGCCTCACTGTGTCCATGCCTCACTGTGTCCATGCCTCACTGTGTCCATGTCCATGCCTCACTGTGTCCATGTCCATGCCTCACTGTGTCCATGACCATGCCTCACTGTGTCCATATGCATGCCTCACTGTGTCCATGCTTCACTGTGTCCATGCCTCACTGTGTCCATGTGCATGCCTCACTGTGTCCATGTGCATGCCTCACTGTGTCCATGTCCATGCCTCACTGTGTCCATGTCCATGCCTCACTGTGTCCATGTCCATGCCTCACTGTGTCCATGTCCATGCCTCACTGTGTCCATGTCCATGCCTCACTGTGTCCATGTCCATGCCTCACTGTGTCCATGTCCATGCCTCACTGTGTCCATATGCATGCCTCACTGTGTCCATATGCATGCCTCACTGTGTCCATGCCTCACTGTGTCCATGCCTCACTGTGTCCATGTGCATGTCTCACTGTGTCCATGTCTCACTGTGTCCATGTCCATGCCTCACTGTGTCCATGTCTCACTGTGTCCATGTCCATGCCTCACTGTGTCCATGCCTCACTGTGTCCATGCCTCACTGTGTCCATCTGCATGCCTCACTGTGTCCATCTGCATGCCTCACTGTGTCCATCTGCATGCCTCACTGTGTCCATGACTAGACTGACGTTTAACATGGGAGTCTATGGAAGGGGTGCCCAGCTTTGAAAAATCGGTGCTCCCCAACCGTAGGTCCCCCAGACAACAAACTCTGCACACTTGTAGAGGAGAAATGGGGCTACATGTGTGCCACGTTCCAGGTCCAGCGGACCTACAACCGACCGGTTCCAAGTCCCCAAATCACCAGAGAAATTACCATTTATCATGGGAGTCTATGGAAGGGGTGCCCAGCTTTGAAAAATCGGTGCTCCCCGGCCGTAGGTCCCCTGGACAACAAACTTTGCACACTTCTAGAGGAAGAGTGGGGCTACCTGGTCTCCAAAGTCCAGGAGACCAGGCGCAAAAAGATGACCCGAGTATAAGCCGAGGGGGGCATTTTCAGCACAAAAAATGTGCTGAAAAACTTGGCTTATACTCGAGTATAGATACGTACCCATAGATGTATGTCTTGCCTGATTTTTATATTGATTTTGTATTAATAAAATTCCACAATGTTCTTACCTATGTTAATCCATATCAATTATACCTGTACCGTAATAGTCCATATTTTCCTTTCTTTGT
This sequence comes from Rana kukunoris, assembly GCA_029574335.1. Taxonomy (NCBI): domain Eukaryota; kingdom Metazoa; phylum Chordata; class Amphibia; order Anura; family Ranidae; genus Rana; species Rana kukunoris. Next base: position 69,429 of record JAJQKJ010002733.1, read on the forward strand.
TTTGAGGACCAGTTGGGTACTGGTCTCTCAAATTGTCTATTTCATAAGACTTTGGTGGAAAGTTATTGATTTTAGAATTGGGTGCTCTGAAATGTTTCTCAACATTTGATTTCTTGGCTCAAGCAATGGAAACTTTGCACAACGACACTGCCCATTCACTTCAATAAACAAGTAAACAAGTTCCCGTGAGCTGAGATTTGGGCTGAATTTTTGTTGGCTGGCTTGCTGGACTGAGTTGTGGCCTGAATGGCTGGTTTGAGTTCTGACCTGGCTGGACTTGGTTCTGGTCTTGGTGGCTGGATGGGCTGAGTTCTCTTTATCCCTTTCTCGGCTGCTAGCGGGGGGTAAAACCGCACCCCCTAACGGCCGATTAGCACCGGGAAATTTATGGTAAAAATAGCGGCGCTTTACCACCAAAGCACCCACAGCCCCAGTGTGAAAGGGACCTTAGGGATTGAATCTATTTAACCACTTCCAGCCCAAGGATGTCATATGACGTGGTTGACTTTGAGTGGAGATATCGGAATGATGGGTGCAGCTGCAGGCATCATTCAGATATCATAATTTCCCACTGGCCTCCAGTGCTGGAGTTCTACCCACTCGCCCAGTCATTTCTATGACCTTCGGAGGCCCGGTCAGGGCCAGGGCGAGTAAACATTGCCGGGGACGTGGCTGGAAAGGTGGAGAACGTCCATTTCCTTTTTGATCTCGGTCTTTCCAGCCTGGAGAAGAGATCTGGGGTCTTATTGACTCCACATCTCTTTAAAAAAGAGGACCTGTCACTAGGGTGTTCATGTGTCCCGGATTGCCTGGGACATTCCCGCATTTTGCAGGTCTGTCCTGGGCACATTCATTCAAGGACAATACAGTGTCCCGGAATGAAACTGACACAGCCACCACCCCCCCCCGGGCCAATCTGATGCCCCCAAAAAAGGTTGCCACATCACCGCTTTACTCACTGGCAGTACTTGTCCTGGCTGGGAATGCCTGGAGGAGCACAATCCCCGCCCCCTGCTTGTGATTGGAGAAATCATAAATCCCGCCTCTTGTGTCCAATCACTGTGCTGTGATTCCTTACAGCACAAGCTGATTTTTGGGAAGGCGGGGTGTCCCTGAATGGTAGTTTGGAAATGTGGTCACCCTACCTGTCACGCACTATACCTATTACAAGGGATGTTTACATTCCTTGTAATAGGAATAAAAGTGACCAAAAAAAAAAACATCTAAAGAGAAAGAGTAAAAATAAAAGTTAAATAAACAGGAAAACATATATATATTTTTCAAAGCACCCATTTTCCCGTGTGCTCGCGCACAGAAGCAAACGCATACATGAGTCACGCCCACACATGTAAACGATGTTCAAATCACACATGTGAAGTATTGCAGCAAGCGTTAGAGCGAAAGCAATAATTCTATCCTCTGTAGCTTCAAACTGGTAACCTGTAAAAAAAAAAAAAAATGTCGCCTATGGAGATTTTTATATACCAAAGTTTGGCGCCATTCCACAAGTGTGCGCAATATTAAAGCGTGACATGTTGGGTATCTATTTACTCAGCGTAACATCATCTGTCACATTCTAGAAAAAAATGGGCTAACTTTTTTTTTTTTTTATATTCATAAAACGCGTTTAAGAAATTGCTGTGCAAATTCCGTGTGACGTTAAAATTTGCAACGACCACCATTGAGAAGAGGAGTGCCTGAATAGGCCTGGTATGGAAGTGGTTAAGAAAAAATGAAGAATGATTGATTTACGTCCAATTGTATTGGGATTAGAACCACAAATATTCAGTTCCAGTAAACCGATCTGATGTCATTTTTGGAATTCTCTTTAGACAATGTTACCTATAGTTGCCCAGGGGGAGTTCAATTACCTTTTGTCTTTAGCCTCGTTATCTAGGCGACAATGTCATGTACAGGTACAACTGCTTGTTTTGGCAACACTGGGTCATGTCCGAATCGGTGACAATTGTGGATCAGTGTGAACAGTCTGTGAAGGTTATAGTTTACCTTGATGACCTAAAGTTGTATGTCAGGGTGTAGGGGTGCCGGAATCGTCTGTAGACGGGGGTGCAAAAGGATTTTAGTTATTTTATCAAACATGCCAATACATTTTGGGGGTCTTATAATACCCACCCCTCTTCAAGACTTGAGACTTTGGCCACCTGCTGAACACTTATGGATGAGATACGTTTTCGGTGAGTCTTTAAAGTCAACCTAACAGGGAATCGATTGTCTACGAAGAGCTGGTTGTGGTCTTACAAATGGCGTACTGTACAAGAAGGGGCGTCTTAAGACCCTCAAAACATCTGGACATGTTTTATGAGTGTTTCAGTAAATTAAAGTATCCAGCCTCCAAGGTATTACATATGGTTCTCCAATACTTCAGGAGTAGGAACTCTTACCAAATTGTGAATATTATTAATCTTTGTCTTTCTTTTTGTTAGTTTTAGGTTTCCTGGTCCTGTGTATATATATATATATTTACTTTCAGTATGGGCACTACGCTAAAGTTAGTGGGGGAATGGGAGAGTTATTTTGCTCCCATTCATAATGTGTTAAATTAATGGGCTGCTGACATACAGTCTGCGCTCCAGGGGTGTTGTTCTCACCCCTGGGCGACAGGTGGCGCTAGAGGGGTTCTGGCAGACTCACTTTTTCCCAGCAGCCAATTAGAGAAGTTTCACCTCGCAGGGCATGCTGGGGAAGGGTATATCTTGGGCAGACGCCATTTTACTTGGGTCTTCACGGGTTCCAGGTGCGGCACCCACCTTCAGGGTGTGCGCACCCAACGAACCCCGGCAACATGGCCTACCTGGCCGGGGTCATATGTTACGCGGAGTTCCATGCGGAGGCTGAAAGGGGCCCCAGTGACTTACTGGGTCCCCTGCTACACTAAAACGGATCCCAGGCTGGATGCCGTTCGGTGGGGGATTGGCTTGAGGAGAACCCGGAGGCAGGTGATCCAATAGGGCTTGAACATACCACCGGGATCTGGTGACCGGGAGATTGACAGGTGCACTTCGAGCTGTCAACTGGTGACCCTGACTAAATTCACTGGGAGGATTCGCTCATTCCAAATTACGCTCATTCAAGTACTAGGCCTGTGGCAGAGGTCTGTTCCCTTTCCAGCAATCTAAGTGACACTTTGGTTGCCAGGCTTGTGACAGGAGTCTGTCCGGAGGCGCTACACCGACTCTGGCTAAAGTGGCGATGAACTGTGCTATTGATGAAAGCAGGCTTGCTTTCTCTAAATATCCTGGGCCTGATACTGCAAGTGTTCTCTTCTGCTTCATCAACCTTTCCTATCCCACTTTGTGTTGATGTTGGCCGTGTTGGGCCTTGGAAATAAAGCATTCAGAAAACCCATCTGCTGACTGGACATTCGCTATATATACTCGAGTATAAGCTGAGGCACCTAATTTTACCACAAAAAATGGGAAAATGTATTGACTTAAGTATAAGCCTAGGGTGTCCATCTGCATGCCTCACTTTGCCTTACTGTGTCCATGTGCATGCCTCACTGTGCCCGTGCCTCACTGTGTCTATAACTAGACTTATGTTTAACATGGGAGTCTATGAAAGGGGTGCCCGGCTTTGAGAAATTGGCGCTCCCAGCCTTAGGTCCCCAAGACAACAAACTTTTGCACACTTGTAGAGGAGAAATGAGGCTACATATGTGCCAAGTTCTGGGTCCAGGGGACCTACAACTGGCCGGTCCCCAAAGTCACCAGAGAAATTAACATGGGAGTCAATTGAAGGGGTGCCCGGCTTTGAAAAATGAATGCTCCCCGGCCGAAACTTTGCACACTTGTAGAGGAAGAGGCTACATGTGTGCCAAGTTTGGCCGGTCACGGGTCCCCAAGGTCCAGGAGATCAGACGCAAGGTGACTCGAGTATAAGCCGTGGGGGGCATTTTCAGCACAAAAAAATGTGCTGAAAAACTCGGCTTTTACTTGATTATATACGGTGTATAATATATATTTTTTTTATTCACCCATCACCCAAAGCTGGTACTTACGGTTCATTGATGAGGTTTGCTGTGTTTTGAGGACGAGACCAGCTTGGACTAGGTATGGTAAAAATTGATGGGGAGTCAGTCATGGTGGCATTATTGTAGAACTCCAATGGCATCACATAATTGGCTGGCACAAGTCCCATGTCCATAGTCCCTGTCAACTTCCTGACCATAATATATTCCCCTTCGTCTCCCACTTTACAGAGATTTTCTCCAATTGTTACCGTCAGCTCATCAGGGGTCCTGGCGTCGAAATCGTAGAGGGTGGTCACCATGTCCATCCTGGGCAAGGTGCTTTTATCGCCTGGCACATTCTGATTGCCTCCTGATTGGTCCCAGTTTGGCTCTGGGGGAGGCCAAATCTTATCCCAAAGGCACACCATGAAGCGCAAGTGCGTCCTAAAGAATTCCTCCATCTGGTCTTCAGATCTGTGTCAACCTCACCAGCCCAGATGTTGGCAATTACCATTCCGCAGGTCTGATCCACATGGTGTCTGTTCCCTGCACTGACTCCCGTCTGTACAATTGTCTTCTTTTTTTTTCTCAGAGCTTACTTCCTGATCACCTGAACTTTTCTAAACAGTCAAACTCAAGAACCAGGAAGAGCGGGAGATGCAGGAATGTGACCCAACCTGATTGCAGTATCTGCCAATTCCTCCAGCCAAGAGGAGGGGGTTACAGGAAAAGTCAAGAAACAAACACTAGCTTACAGCTGATTGGTGATTCTGCATTCTTCAACAACAGGTCATTTCTGCCCCTGGCTGTATTATGTTTTATATAGACAATCTATGGTGCTCAGGTAAAAAGAAAGAAAAAAACGTAATCGGGAAATACTAAAACAAAAAATTTAAGGGATTTGCATACGAAAAGAATAATGATGGTAGAACGTTATCAGAGTTATCAGAGATAATCTATTCTGTAGCTATAGATGAGCAATGCAGCCATATCTAAAGGAGTAGAGCGGGAGCTCCAAGGATAAGCGCCAAACACAAAAACAGTGTTACCGTCCTGTATTATGCAACTTTATTGATAAAAGTGGGAGTAAAAGGAAGCTCCCAAAACTAGATGCCAGGGGAGCGATGCCTAAAAATCCAGTCAACTTGACCTGTTCCGCAATGTTGAAGGCATTTTGTAGCCTATCCAAGGCACTTTGGTGCTAACTAGGGTGCCCACGTGTCCCGGATTGTCCGGGACTGTACCACAATTGACATGTCTGTCCCGGGTCACAGGCACCTTCATTCCGGGACAATACAGTGTCCCAGAATGAAATAGAGGACACAGCCACCCCCTACTAACTAATAACTACATTTCCGGAACTGGTTGCTAGGGTCAGCGCTGACTGGCATCTTGCAACAAGTGACAATTTACTCTCAGACAGTGAGTCTAAGAGTGCAGCACTGCTGTCCCCACCCACCTCGGCACCTCCTCCGGGACACAGCAGCAAGCAACAGGAACTGGTGTGATCTTCACTCTTCAGATAGTGACACCACTCCTTTGCTTCTACGCACGCGGCTCATGCAGAGAGAGTGACAGCAGCACTGCATCTGGTGGCAGGCTATGGGTAGCAAGTGGCACTGCATCTGGTGGCAGGCTATGGGTGGCAAGTGGCACATTCATCTGACAAATAACCCAATAATTCCCCATCAACCCCCGAGACCACATTCCCCCTGCCCCTCATCGACTTTGGGGGAAGGTGAGAGAGGGGGTGTGTCCCTGAATGGCACTTTGGAAATGTGGTCACTCTAGTGCTGGTGCTGACAGGTGTCAGGAACATACCCCATAATTTATACCCATGCCAACACCTTCATCCAGCCTTTCTCAACCTTATTACCTCAGGAAAAAATATGACGTCTCGCAGAACCCCTACTTTAAATTAGTCTACAGCTCACTGTACACTAGAGCAGTGGTCTCCAAACTACAGCCCTTGGGCCCAGATGTGGCCCTTTGCTTGCATGTATGCAGCCATTGAAGCATAATTCCTGCCACTGACACCAACAATGGGGCATCATTCCTTCCACTGACAACAAAAATGGGGCACTATTTTGCCCCCTAATACCAAAGGGTGGGCACTGTTTACCCCCACTGGGCACAAGCAAGTCCCCTAAAGGACAGTAAATCGGTCCTTTCTTTAACCATTTGCCATCTCGGCCATTGAGGAATGACTGCCACAAGGTGGCTCTACAATGACGTCCTCGGCTCCTCCCGGCCACGCTCGCGCACGTCCGCCGCGTCACTCAGATGCCGATGTGCGTGCCTGGCGGCGGCGATGTCCGCCAGGTACCCGCAAGCAGCCGTTACAGAGACAGGGACGTGGATCTCTGTGTGTAAACACAGAGATCCACGTCCTGTCAGGGAGACGAGACCGATGGTGTGTCCCTTGTACATAGGGACACAGATCGGTCACCTCCCCAGTCAGTCCCCTCCCCCACAGTAATAATTACTCCCAGGGAACACATTAACCCCTTGATCGCCCCCCTAGTGGTTAACCCCTTCCCTGCCAGTCACATTTACACAGTAATCCGTGCATATTTATAGCACTGTTCGCTGTATAAATGTGAATGGTCCCAAAAATCTGTCAAAAGTGCCCGCTGTAATGTCGCAGTCCTGATAAAAATCGCAGATAGCCGCTATTACTAGTAAAAAAAATAAATAATAACAATGTCATAATTCTATCCCCTATTTTGTAGGTGCTATAACTTTTGCGCAAACCCTGTCCATGTCTCACACTGACACCACTAATGGGGCATTATTTCTCCCTATGATACTAACAAACGGGGCAGTATTCCTCCCACTAATACCAGGAAAATCTCCACCCCGCTGGCCAAAGCCTGGCCCTCCTAGAGTCTGAAGCACAATAAACTGGCCCTTTGTTTAGAATGTTTGGAGACCCCTGCTCTAGTGTGAACCCAGCCTTAAACTTCTCAGACAGGAGTCATGTGACAAGAGGCCACAACTCTACCCAGAAGCACTGTAAAAAGCCTTCTGAATCTGTCTGCTATCATTTACAACCTGAATTTGACTCGTCGGTAGCCAAGTAGATGCCGCCCTCCACCATGAACAGTTCTTGTACGATTTTTGCCAAAAAATGTACGCAATCTTCATCCAGCAATGATTTCTGGCGGATGCTTTGGACCCTTCACTCTTCTGTGGAGTGGGGAATTCTTCTTGCATGAAAGTATGAGCTTCCAATTGTTGAGACGCTCGTAATGCCCCAGGATGGTCCTCAATGTTTGAGGTCAGGGGAATGGTGGTGTTATTGAGTCATGTATAGGCTGCCTTCTGCCTTTGGGAACCATTGATACATGATAAAGCCATTCCTATTCTCTGGATCCTATGAGTGTGTATCATTGTCACTGCTCCTATCTACTGGAATTAGAAAATGATCAGAGTTGTCACTTTATAACAGGATGTTTACACTTCTCGTGTGCTATTAACACATGATAGCTGATGATCATAACCTACTATGACAGTAGCGCCGCGGTAATGATCATAGGCACGTGAATTGGACTCGTGTACTCTGTTTATTACCTCCTATATATTTTGTTATGCATTTGCATTTAAGTAGCAGTTGATAATATTTTGTCTGTAGCTTAATTATATTATTGTTACAGTTTTTGTAAGTTCTATATTTATAACACCTGATACTGCCATAGTGCTGAGGTAGTGGAAGTAGGTTGAGGTTTTCACTGTATTATAACAGAAAGTGCCTAAACAAGGACCCTCATGGAAGGATCACCATGGATTATTATAATGAAAGCTGCAGATTATACATTATTGACTGAGTTTTCAGCTCTGTACACCTGCTGTGCCCATTATGAGGGGTTCCCACCATCCCTGTGCTGAGTTCCCAGGTCTGTACGCCTGCTGTGCCCATTATGAGGGGCTCCCACCATCCCTGTGCTGAGTTCCCAGGTCTGTACACCTGCTGTGCCCATTATGAGGGGTTCCCACCATCCCTTTGCTGGGTACCCAGGTCTGTACACCTGCTGTGCCCATTATAAGGGGTTTCCTCCATCCCTGTGCTGAGTTCCTGGGTCTGTACATCTGCTGTGCCCATTATGAGGAATTCCCACCATCCCTGTGCTGAGTTCCCAGGTCTGTACACCTGCTGTGCTCATTATGAGGGGTTCCCACCATTCCTGTGCTGAGTTGCCAGGTCTGTACACCTGCTGTGCCCATTATGAGGGGTTCCCACCATCCCTGTGCTGAGTTCCTGGTTCTGCAGACCTGTTGTGCCCATTATGAGGGGTTCCCACCATCCCTGTGCTGAGTTCCCAGGTCTGTACACCTGCTGTGCCCATTATGAGGGGTTCTCACCATCCCTGTACTGAGTTCCCAGGTCTGTACACCTGCTGTGCTCATTATGAGGGGTTCCCACCATTCCTGTGCTGAGTTCCCAGGTCTGTACACCTGCTGTGCCCATTATGAGGGGTTCCCATCATTCCTGTGCTGAGTTCCCAGGTCTGTACGCCTGCTGTGCCCATTATGAGGGGTTCTCACCATCCCTGTACTGAGTTCCCAGGTCTGTACACCTGCTGTGCTCATTATGAGGGGTTCCCACCATTCCTGTGCTGAGTTCCCAGGTCTGTACACCTGCTGTGCCCATTATGAGGGGTTCCCATCATTCCTGTGCTGAGTTCCCAGGTCTGTACGCCTGCTGTGCCCATTATGAGGGGTTCCCACCATCCCTGTGCTGAGTTCCCAGGTCTGTACGCCTGCTGTGCCCATTATGAGGGGCTCCCACCATCCCTGTGCTGAGTTCCCAGGTCTGTACACCTGCTGTGCCCATTATGAGGGGTTCCCACCATCCCTTTGCTGGGTACCCAGGTCTGTACACCTGCTGTGCCCATTATAAGGGGTTTCCTCCATCCCTGTGCTGAGTTCCTGGGTCTGTACATCTGCTGTGCCCATTATGAGGAATTCCCACCATCCCTGTGCTGAGTTCCCAGGTCTGTACACCTGCTGTGCTCATTATGAGGGGTTCCCACCATTCCTGTGCTGAGTTGCCAGGTCTGTACACCTGCTGTGCCCATTATGAGGGGTTCCCACCATCCCTGTGCTGAGTTCCTGGTTCTGCAGACCTGTTGTGCCCATTATGAGGGGTTCCCACCATCCCTGTGCTGAGTTCCCAGGTCTGTACACCTGCTGTGCCCATTATGAGGGGTTCTCACCATCCCTGTACTGAGTTCCCAGGTCTGTACACCTGCTGTGCTCATTATGAGGGGTTCCCACCATTCCTGTGCTGAGTTCCCAGGTCTGTACACCTGCTGTGCCCATTATGAGGGGTTCCCATCATTCCTGTGCTGAGTTCCCAGGTCTGTACACCTGCTGTGCCCATTATGAGGGGTTCCCACCATCCCTGTGCTGAGTTCCCAGGGCTGTACACCTGCTGTGCCCATTATGAGGGGTTCCCACCATCCCTGTGCTGGGTTCCCAGGTCTGTACACCTGCTGTGCCCATTATGAGGGGTTCCCACCATCCCTGTGCTGGGTTCCCAGGTCTGTACACCTGCTGTGCCCATTATAAGGGGTTTCCACCATCCCTACTTATATTAACTTTATATTAGGGAGAATGTAACAGGAGGAGTCGGGACACAAAGGTGGGCAGAGACACCCAAACCTCTCAGGTAGACCGGATCAGACTACGGCAGGGAGATCTCCTCATTGGAGCATCTAAGACTTATAAGAAGCCCGGGGGCCAGCTCACCGTTCTCCACCTACAACTAAAATATCACTTCCAGGAGGACTGTTCCTTGAATGTAACTCCTGAGTACTTTTGACAGTTCCTTCTACTAAGAATTACATTATGTAGTGGGGACATCATGAACAATGTAACATCTATGTGAGAATTGCAGCAACGGATCCTTTGTTTCATTTGTGAAGGTCTAAACCTTGTGTTGTAGGTGACAGATTCTCCTGAGACCCACCTGTGTGATACAAGAAAGTTAGATCTATCTGTCACCTTTATAGACATTGGTGTCCTCGCCTTCCACCGATGACCTGGGGTGATCAGAATCTCCACCTGAGACAATGAGCTATAAAATAAGCAATGACTGTGGTGCACATGACTTTCCCTGGTGCCTGCGGCTGTTATTGTCATCAGGCAGCTCTACTAATTGCGGTCTTCACTTTGTGTCGCCTACAGACATTGCAGAGGACTCGGGTGTCTGCGGTGCATTGTGACATAAGTGACCACACACAGGAGCAACAATTCACACCTCTCCATAAAGTAAGTTCTTTTATTATATGTGTTCAATATGATTATGACGTTGGGTTAGTGGAGTTGCCCTTTACCCCATATTAGACTTCTCCTTTATAAGAGCAATTACTTTTATTACACATGGAATGCTAATGATAACGTAAGTACAGTGAAACCTTGGGTTGCGAGCAACGCGCTTAACGAGCATTTTTTTATTTTTTAAATGCTGACTCGGTTTGCGAGTGTTGTCTCGCAAAACGAGCAGGATTCAAGCCACAGCGTGCAGTACCACATTTGGCCAGATGTAGGGGGGGGGCGCCGTTTCGCAATATTTAGAAAAACTCAGAAATACTTCATTCCCGAACCTTTACAATGTTTTTTGAGTTCAGCCGAGCATTTCCGAGGCTCTCCAGCACCCCCCCCCCACCTCTGGCCACATGTGGTATTGCATGCCATTTGAAGTCAATGTGGAAAATTTTTTTTGTTTCCATTGACTTCTATGGGGAAACTCGCTTTGGATTACGAGCATTCTCCTGGAACGGATTTACATGTTTACAAGCTTTCTTTCTCTTTTTTTGTATAAAATATAGTGATTTGTATGTAGCACTCAAAGCTATTACTCTTAACAGCTGCTGAGATATCAGCCACACGGGGAGAGAATTGTTTTTAGTGAGCACCCCCTCACCCTAGGGCAGGGATCTTCAAACTATGGCCCTCCAGCTGTTGCGGAACTACACATCCCATGAGGCATTGTAAAACTCTGAGATCCACAGACATGACTGAGCATGATGGGAATTGAAGTTCCTGAACAACTGGAGTGCCGTAGTTTGAAGACCTCTGCCTTAGGGTCACCCGAGATTTAAGAGGGGCCCGGAGAGATGATTGCCATGCGCCAGATGGGAGGCATAGGGATGACTGGTAACCAGATGGTCACAAGTCATCTCTATGACCGTCAGAGGCCCGGGCGTGATGTGATGACGTCACGCCCATGTACCCATAAGTAAACAAACCTCAATTGCGGCTAGTAAGAATGAGATCTGTGAATTTTTTTTCACAATCTAATGCTTTCCAGCCTGGAGGAGACATGTGGGGTGTTATTGACCCCACATCTCTCCATAAAGAGGACCTGTCACACACATTCCTATTACAAGGGATGTTTACATTCCTTGTAATAGGAATAAAAGTGATAATAAAAAAAAAATCCAATTTTTTTTTAAAATGCCCCTGTCCCTGGTAGCTGGCGCTCAGAAGCGAACGCACGCAAGTCCCTCCCACGTATGTAGATGTCATTCAAACCACACATGTGAGGTGTCGCCGCATGCGTTAGAGCGTGTGCAACAATTCTCGCACTAGACCTCCTCTGTAACTCTAAACTGGTAACCTGTAAAAAAATTCAAGTGTTGCCTATGGAGATTTTTAAGTGACGAAGTTTGACGCCATTCCATGAGTGTGCGCAGTTTTAAAGCGTGACATGTTGGGTATCTATTTACTCGGCGTAACATCATCTTTCATAGTTTACAAAAAAAATTGCGCTAACTTTACTGTTTTGTTATTTTTTAAATCATGAAACCATTTTTTATTTTTTTTACAAAAAAAAAGGCGTTTGAAAGATTATTGCGCAAATACTGTGCAAGATAAAAAGTTGCAATGACCGCCATTTTATTCCCTATGGTGTCTGCTAAAAAAACATATATATAATGTTTGGGGGTTCTGACTAACTTTCTAGCAAAAGAATGATGATTTGTACATGTAGGAGAGAAGTGCCAGAATAGGCCCGGTATGGAGGTGGGAATAAAAGCCCGGTATTGAAGGGGTTAAAGGAAGTTTATTTTATTTTTTTCTGAAAGGGACATTTTTTTTGTGGCTGGCTTTGGGGGGCGGTGCCCATGTGCCCCCTATGGACAGGCCACCACTGGTCTTGAAAGACCTCTGTGCGCCTTCATGCACAGATGTCTACTGAAGTCGCATCCCGAAATTGGAAAAAGTAGTGCAGGAACTGCTTCTGCAAATCGGTGCGGAGCTGCAAGGTCGGTGTCGCACACATTGGAACGGTGCCATTGCCAGCAATAGGCTGCGACTTGTCATGCAATTTGACCTGTCTAATCACATGACAAACCTCTTTAATGTGAACGAGGGCTCGTAGTCAAAGCCTGAAAAAGCTGAAGTTAGAAGCTGATTGGCTCCAATGCACAGCTCTACCAGATTTTGTAGATCTCCCACCTCATCTTCTCCTGCGGGGGGGGGGGGGGGGGGGGATACTTTCTCGTCATTAAAGTCAGCATGTCACACACAGGTTCACTGCCAAGGAGTAGATCTGATTTATTGTCCCCCTACAGCAGAACATTTATTGACTTGTTTTATAAAAGTTCAGATCTCTTCCTCTTTTCACATTGATAATTCCGCCCTTGTGAAATCTCCTCCATAAATCTGGGCGACATGACCTTAGTACCAGCGCTGTACAGAGTCTTTTAAAGGGGTAATTCCCCCAAAAACCTTTTTTTACCATTGATTGAGGCTCGTTATGTCAAGGGGAATCGGGTGGTTTTTTATTAGAAACAAAGCAATACTTACCTTTTTACAGATGCATCGTCTCCGTCGCTTCCGGGTATGATCGTCTGGTCTGGGCGTGCCTATTTGATTGACAGGCTTCCGACGGTCGCATACATCGCGTCACGAGTAGCCGAAAGAAGCCGAGCGACGGTGCGGCTCTATACTGCGCCTGCGCACCGTCGTTCGGCTACTTTCGGAAAATCGTGACGCGATGTATGCGACCTTTGGAAGCCTGTCAATCAAATAGGCACGCCTATAGTCGGAGCCCATACCCGGAAGCGTCGGAGACGATGCATCTGTAAAACGGTAAGTATGGCTTCATTTCTAAAAAAAAAAACTTGATTCCCCTTGACATAACGAGCCTGAATAAATGTTAAAAAAAAGGTTTTTGGGGGAACTACCCCTTTAAGCTCACAACAAACATTACAATCTGATTGCACAATCTCCTTTAGACCCACCAGTAACTGTGCAGTCTGCCTGGTTGGATAAAGAGTGACATTATAGTTCATGCAGTGGGTGCTCCTATCACATTGAACCAGTTCCCACCCAGCCTATAGCAGATTAATGGAAGGGCGAGATGCTCCTCCTTCTAGGTGCACGTCATATGACGTTCTCCTGGTCACGCCGTTCATGCACTCCCCTCATCCATTCTGGAACAATGGTCTTCTCAGAAGAGTTGAAGCTGTTATAGATACAAAGGGCGGGGCCAACTCAATATTGAACTCTACGGACTAAGACTGGGATGCCAGTAAAGTTTATGCGTGTGTAAAGGCAGGTGTCCCAATACTTTTGGCAATATAGGCCCGGATTCAGGTAGAGCGGCGCATCTTTGTGCGGGCGTAGCGTATCTACTTTACGCTATGCCGTCACAACGTTGAGAGGCAAGCACGCCATTTTACAAAGAATATGCGCTCAACATTGCGCCGGCGTTGCGTATAGTTGTCGGCGTAAGCCGACGTAAGTCTAAGTAGGTGGAAGTGGGCGTGATATATTATAATAATTCATGACCCCATGCAAATGATGGCGCCAGCTTCACAAAACGAACTGCGCATGCGCCGTCTCTTGGACGCATCCCAGTGCGCATGCTCACAGTTACGTCGAACACTGCCTACAACGTGAACGTAACCTACGCACAGTCCTATTCACGTAGTACTACGTAAACGGCGTACGCGACGTCAAATTTTACGGCGTCGTTTCCTGGCCCATACCTTTGCATTACTTGCTCCTCCTATATGATGGGTAACTTTTATGCCGGACGTAAGCCTTACGCAAATCGCGTATATGAAGCATGCCGGGCGCATCTACGTTCTTGAATCGGGGTATCTTACTCATTTGCATATTTCCAATGGGAACGCCGAATGCGTCCAGCGTAAATATGCGCCCACGATACGCCGGCGTAGGCAAGTTACGTTGGGCGGCTAAAGCCTTGTTTTACGACAGCGCACATTTGTACTTACGACGGTGTATCTCTAGATACGCCGGCGTAAAACGTTTGTGAATCCGGGACATAGTGTATAACTCCCATAGGGTTATGCACAGTCTATAGCTCTTTGTTATAAACTTTGGGCACAGACTGTAACTCTTTCTTACACACCTAGTAAGTGGCTGCCAAGCTAGGCGCTAAAATGTCTTTTCTTTACTTTAATGTCAAAGTCATTTAGTTTGCTAAATCACTGCGTATTATAAACAATTGTCTTTATTTAATTAAAGTCCTTATTTTATTAATTTTTTTATCTTTTTGCATCTCTGTGCCCCTGATCTCCTGCAGCCTCTTTACAGTTTACCTGCACTCCAGTGATGGTTGGATGACATTTCTCGTGGCGGGTGTCCTGATATGCCTCGTTTCCACTGAGCGGATCGGTTCGGTCGCTTAGAATGGAATGGGTTAGAACTATTCTAAGCGACCCGAACCGGTCTATTCTGCTGAGCATTTCCACTGCAAATCGGACCATCCGGGACCATACAGGGTTTAGAAAAAAAGCCTAGCACGTCCACCAATCAGTGAGATGTATTTGTAGGTCCGCCCTAATGGAACCGTTCCATTTTCTATGGCCCCACATCTGAAGCAGGACCCAGAATGGTCCGGTACGGTTCGCTTTTATGGCACGCTTTCATAATGGAAATGCCCAAAATAGCGTACCGAACCGATCCGCTCAGTGGAAACGAGGCAATAGTGACAACGGTGGGCCATGGCTGTGCAATGTGTGTAGAATTGGCCCCTTGTAGTCTCCATCGGCAACACAGGACCACAATTGGGGAGACGCAGACAGACTGTTGTCACCCTATAACAGGAAGTGCCTGTACACTATGCTATGAATGAGCACTTTTGAAAGTGTGAAACGCGTCAGCTCCTGTATTCCGTTGTTTGCTGTGGCTTGCATTTTTTGGATTATTACCTCTTTTTAATAAAGACATTGGGCCAGATTCACAGAGCCATTACTCCTGTGTAACTGGTGTTAGACTGGAGTAATTTCAAATTACGCGCGTTTTTTAGCTAGTCTGAAACCTCAAACCATGAATAGACGGCTGCGGGCTTCAATTCGACTGGATTACGTGTTCGTACGCCTTCGGATCTACGCTGCAATAAAATTGCGGCCACTAGGTGGACTTCCCGTCGTTTTCCGCGTCGGGGTATGCATATGAGCTTTTGCCGGCGATCCCCGAAATTACGATCTTCATTCGCAATCTCTTACGGCATCTTTAGTCATCTTTTTTTTGCATAACACTATGCCAGCTTTTTGCTGCTCTAATATTAGACAGCCCATGTTAAGTATGGCCGTCGTTCCCGCGTCGAATTTTTCCGACGTCTTTTATTATTTTTTACGTAAGTCGTCCGGGAATAGGAATGTTCGTAAACGATGCTACTCAAACAACGAATGACCTAACGACGTGATTTCGCACAATGCACGGCGGGAAATTTCTGAACGGAGCATGCGCAGTTCGATCGCCGCGGGGACGCGCTTAATTTAAATGCATCACGCCCCCTAATCGCGTATTTCGATTACGCGGTGAGAAATAGACTATGCCGCCGTAGCGTACGGGCAAAAATCTACCAGGATTCGGTGTAGAGCCTGGTAAAATACGGCAGCGTAGAGTATTTCGATTACGCAGCGCAATATTAAGTGTATGTGAATCTGGCCCATTGATTTTTGAGTACGGCTGTCCAGAATTTTCTCCTCACCCATGTACAGGGACCTACTCGGAAGGATCATCTGGGATTATTTTATTGTAAACTGCAGATTGAAAATTACTTTAAAACATGTCATAGGAGTTTATTCATTGAGATTACATGTACTATAACAATTATTTTCTTATTTCAGATGTTCCGCTGCTGCTTACACCCCAGTGTGCTGTCCAGCAGTTTTAGGATTTATCTTTAGAAGATTTGAGAAAGACAACATAATCATTCATTATAATAACATGATAATCATAATTCCATAAATGATTACACTGATACCTTAGGTTTAAGGTATTTTATTTTATTTATTTTATATTCCATAGCTGTTCCTCCATCGGATAGGGAAGGTGCGTTCGTTCGTTTGTTCCTTGGAAATGGGGCAAAATCGAATATCCTCCGTCTATATTCTCTAGAATTCTTGTGCCCTAAATGCAGAAAATATCACATTATTGCCACTAGATGGCATTGAGGAGCATACCTATGATAGTCAGCGCCATCTAGTGTCCATAATGCAGTATTTTCCTCCTTCATAACTGAACTGCAGAGAACAATAAAGGGGTTGTAAAGGTAAAAAAAAATAAAAATCTTAAATACCGTATTTATCGGGGTATAGCTTGCACCCCTAAAGTTGCCCCGAAATTCCTGTAAAAAAAATGTTATAACATTTTATTAGAGTTTTGGTGTCTTGCCCGGCGTCCATCGTCCGCTCCGGCATCTGTCTGCAGCCTCGGTGGTGTCCTCCCGGCTTCTCCAGCGCTGTCCGAGTCGAATCCCCGCTTCCTGCACTCAGTTTGAAGCCTCCGCCGACATATACCGAGCGCAGTACACTCGGGCACGCTCGGCCTCTCACGCATAAACGTCACAGAGCGTGACTACGAGCGAAGCCGAGACTGGCCGAATGTACCCGAGTGTACTGCACTCGGTATATGTCGGCGGCTCAGTTCAAACTGAGCGCAGGAAGCGGGGATCGGCGTATATTGTGCACCCACGATTTTCCCCTTATTTCAAGGGGAAAAAAGTGCGCGGTATACGCCGATAAATACGTTAGCTTCCTTTACCTTAGTGCAGTCCTCCTTCACTTACCTCATTCTTCCAGTAAGTAAGTCTAAAGCCTCGTACACACGATCGGACTTCCAACAGACTTTTCTGTGGATTTCGGTAGAAGGGCGTTGTCCGTGAACTTGTTCTGCATACACACGGCAGGACTTTTTCGGCCAACTTTCACCAAAACACATGGTTTTTCAGCTCTTTACCGGCACCCTTTGGGCAACTTCTGCTATTTTTGTCTGATGTCTAGCATTGGTTCTGAGAATGCGGGTTTGTAGTTTGTTGCCGGAAAGTTTGTCTGTTCTCACAGCAAACATTTTTCCGATGAAAAAGTGAAAACGTTTTTCTGATTGAGCGTACACACGGTCGAATTTTCAGATCAAACAGGTCCATCGGAGGTTTGTTGTCAAAAAGTCAGATCGTGTGTATGAGCCTTAAGTCTACTTGACAAAAGCCTCGTACACACGATCGGATTTCCATGGCACAAAGCCGTGGAATTTTGTCCGAAGGGCGTTGGCCGTGAACTTGTTCTGCATACAGACAGCAAAATGTTTTCAGCCAACATTCACCAAATGATGTGGTTTTTCAGCTCTTAAGCACCCCCCCCCCCCCGTTGAGCAACTTCTGCTAATGTTTTGCTAGGGTTAGTACTGAGATTGCGTGTTTATGCTTTAGATTTTTTTCCGATGGACTTGTGTTCACACGATCGGATAATCTGACAAGACACATTTGTTGTTGGACAGTTTTAAAGCATGCTATAAAACATTTGTGGTCAGGAAATCTGCCAACAATTGTCCGATAGAACCAACAGTCAGATTTTCCGACAAAACCTTTCCATCACACATTTGTTGTCGGAAAATTTGATCGTGTGTACGAGGCTTTACTCTAACTCTAATGTGAAAACAGTAAGAACCTGTATTATATTGTCCTAATCTAAGGAGTTGGCACTGGGATTAGAACTCCCAACACCACGGCTCTGACCATTGCTGGTAACTAATCCTCTAAACCAGGGATCTTCAAACTACGGCCCTCCAGCTGTTGCAGAACTACAAGTCCCATGAGGCATTGTAACACACTCATATTCACAGACATGACTAGGCATGATGGTAATTGTAGTTCCTAAACACCTGGAGGGCCGTAGTTTAAAGACCCCTGCTCTAAACCATCTGTAGAACGGAGCAAGCCTTGGTTCATTATCAGCCACTTTACACAACTCTTAATAATCCTGGTGAATAGCCCCTTAGATGATTCTAAAAATTAATAAGGTCTGGTTCCTCCTCAAGTCTTGGATCATCTTCATCAACTCTACACCAATCCTGGTGAATTGCCCCTGAGACAGCTCTAAAAATAGATCAGATTCGGTTCCTCATCAAGTCTTGGATCGTCTTCATCAACTCTAGTCCAATCCTGTCTCTAATAATGAATAAGACCCAGTTCCTCAACATCATAAAGTCTTGGATCATCTTCATTAACTCTACACAACATGTAAGTCCAAACCTGGCGTTCCACACCCCATCTACCAAAAGTTATGACCCCAGGCCCATAAATAAAGAAGAAGAATATATAAGTCCCCATTTTTACCCACCTGGGTAAGGAGGTTCATTACAAATGTCGCCCTCCAGCAGGGATATTGGATGCTAATCTTCATTAGTCGGCCAATTATGCCCTAAAGATTAATTGGTTGATTGATTAATTAATCAAATTGGTGATCATTTATTTACCAAGTCTTGATATTTAAAGAGTTGGATGCAAAATCACTGATCCAAAGCTGATCTACAGTCCCTAAATGATAAAAGGAAAAAAACATTCTAAGTCCCGATTTTCACCTACCTGGGTAAACCGCTCTTTAAAAATACAGTTGTCAGGAGATTAGTAAATTGGTTACTAAAGTGTTGATGTTCAAAGGGCTGGCTGCTGAGCTCCAAGCTAGAGCTTTGTTCTGGTCTAGAGGTTTAGCAGCAAACCAATGGTCCAGCATGACCTTCAGGTTTGTGGTTCGAATCCCCATCCATTTATTAGCATGTCGATGATCATATTTAGCTTACTAAGTCTTGATTGACTTTCCTGGTGATGAGAAGACTGTTTGGCTCAGCTGTTTTTGAGTTGCAGGTTCGATTCTTGGTTTCCTCTTTTGAATTTGAGACCTTGTTATAGACCTGAAGTAGGAGAACGAACACATAAGTGATTGAGCAGAGGCGAGTAGCTCAGAGGATAAGAGTGTTGACCCAGGGCGCCGTAGACCCGAGTTCGAATCCACGTAAGCTCAGCAGACCCCTGAGGGCAAATACATGAGAGCGCAGCAGACCCCTGAGGGCAAATACCTGAGAGCGCAGCAGATCCCCGAGGGCAAATACCTGAGAGCACAGCAGACCCCGAGCTCAAATCCTCTGAGTGGAAGTCTGGAGGCCATGGACAACCCACCAGTCTGCTCCAGTCCCAGGTCCCCACAGGCCTGTAACATGTGTGGGCATCACATTAGGTTGTGGACACCCCGCCTCTTCGGTCCACGGTCTGTGACATCACTGCAACATATATAATTACAATGGGCTGTCTTACCGGGGCAGTCCATTCCAAAAGCAGGGACTTAGGTTTTTATTGCCTCACCCCCCAGGTACTGCACAGTACCTGAACCACCTACTGGTGAGACAGGGTAGTGAGTGTGAAATATTCCTCACTACCCTGTTCCACCAGCAGGGGGCTCAGGTACTGGGCAGTACCTGGGACTGAGAGGAGGCAGGTGCCGTCTCAGGGATTTGAACTCGGGTCTCCAGCAGTCCAACCGCAGCTCTTACCTACTGAGCTATCACTGCTTCACACCAACCTCTCTACTCGTCCTCCTATTTCTGGACTACAACCAATAAATCTAACCAGAACCCTAAGGCTCACTATCCAAAATAGAAAGACAAATACTATAGGTGACACCTGGCAAAAGAAAGAAATAAAAAAAAAAGTGAGAGCTTGTTATAGTCCTGAAGTAGGAGAACGAACATGAAAGTTACTGAGTAGAGGCAAGTAGCTCAGAGTATAAAAGCGTTAACCCGAGTTCGAATCCATGAAGCGCTGTAGACTCTGAGGGCGAATGCTTGAAAGTGCTGTAGACCCACAAGCTCAAATCTCTGAGTGAAAGTTTGGAGGCCATGGACAACCCACCAGTCTGCTCCAGTCCCAGGTCCCCACAGGCCTGTAACATGTGTGGGCATCACATTAGGTTGTGGACACCCCGCCTCTTCGGTCCACAGCCTGTGACATCGCTGCAACATATATAATTACAGTGCTCTTACCCTCCAAGCTATCGCCTGTGCTCACACATTAAGGTGCTGGTTCTTCTATTTCAGAAAAAGAATTAAGAAAAATAACTTAAGATCGCCCACAATCACTATATAACAGGAACTACCGTGTGATTTCCCAGCATTATAGGCAGACTTCGAATACCAAGCCTGACATTAAAAAACGATTTCATTAAATTTAAACCAACCAGTTTATGGTTGAACTTGATGGACTTTTTTTAAACTGACTAACTATGTAACAGTAAGATTTCATATAAGCGTTAATATAGTAATGACAATGCCAAAATCTGTTTATAAACTTTTTGAATCTGTTGCTTTTTCTAAGATCTAGATCAGTAATGTACAATTAACTCTGAAGCCAGAGGATGTAGGACAGGAAGTAGCTGAAGAGGGCTGAAGGGGATCATCAGCACTAGGATTATAACAAAAATGAATAAAGCAGCAAATACGATTTATACAAATGCAATTATGATAGACAGTTGACCACCTGTTAAAAAAATAAATAAATAAATCTACTCAAACATCTACTTTTTATCCTACCGTCCGTTTCTCCTCCCACAGTGGGTGCCAGTCCCATCAGGAGCACATCCCAAATGTTAAAATTAGAGGACACACACCACATAGATCACCACATCCGCTGAGGTGACAACAGAGGCTACAGCTACTGTTCCCGTTACACCCAAAGGGGAGTGGCCAAGATGCAGGTACTGTAGGCGACGCCTGTTAGCTCCTCAGTGGATGTGGTTGATCTATGTGTGTGTGCTCCCCTCCAGTTTTACTATTATAATACTCAGAGCTTTACCAAACCTAAAGCTATTCAGTTTGGGTTCACAGTAACTTTCACCAGCTGGAAACGAAAGCCAACTGTTGGTTCAAACCGCAAATCTCTTTTACGATGACCAGAAGGTGCTCACTTATGAAACATAACGATAATTCAGTGCTTGCTGGTGAGAAGGGGATATCAGAAAATGTAATACAAGGGGGAAGGAAAAAAAAAAGGAGACAGGAAGGAAGGAAGGAAGGATGGATGGATGGAAGGAAGGAAAGAAAGAAAGAAAGAAAGAAAGAAAGAAAGAAAGAAAGAAAGAAAGAAAGAAAGAAAGAAAGAAAGAAAGAAAGAAAGAAAGAAAGAAAGAAAGAAAGAAAGAAAGGAAGTGGGAGAGGAAGGATGGAAGGGAGAGAGGGAGGAAGAAAGGGAGACAGGAAAGAAAAAATGGAGGGATAGAGGAAAGAAAGAAAGAAAGAAAGAAAGAAAGAAAGAAAGAAAGAAAGAAAGAAAAGGAAGTGAGAGAGGATGAAAGGAAAGAAAAATAAAGAAATAAGGGAAGGAAGGGTAAAAGAAGTGGGAAAGGAAGGATGGAAGGAAGGGAGGGAGGAAGAAAGGGAGGTGGGAATGAAAAATAGAGGAAAGAAAAGGAAGTGATAGAGGAAGGATGAAAGAAAGGAAAGAAAAATAAAGAAAGGAGGGAAAAAGGAAGTGGGAGGGATAAAGGAAGGGAGGCAGGAAAGAAAAAAGGGAGGAATAAAGGAATGAGGGGAAGAAAGGAAGGGAGGGAAGAAGGATGGAAGGAACGAGAAGGAAAGAAGGGAGGGATAAAGGAAGGGAAGAAGGATGGAAGGAAGGAAAGAAAAAGAAGGGAAGAAGGGAAGGAGGGATAAAGGAAGGGGGGGGGGAGAAGGGTGGAAGGAAGGGAGGGATAAAGGAAACAAAGAAAAGAAACTAAGTAAGGTAGAGAAGAAGGGAGGAAGAAAAGAGAGGGAAGGGTGTGATAAAGGAAGGAAGGGAAGAAGAAAGGGAGAAAAAAAAGGAAGGGAGGTAAGGAGTAAGGGAAGGAAGGAAAGAAAAATAAAGAAGGGAAGGAAGGATAAAGGAAGGGAGGGAAGAAGGATAAAGGAGGGATGGAATGAAGGGATAAAGGTAGAAAAGGAATGAGGGGAAGAAAGGAAGGGATGTAGGGAACAAGAAAAAAGGGAGGGATAAAGGAAGTGAGGGAAGAAGGATGGATGGAAGGAAAGAAAATGAAAGAAAGAAGGGAAGGAGGGATAAAGGAAGGAAGGGGGGAGGATGAAGGGGAAAAAGGAAGGGAGGGAAAATGTCTGGAAGGAACGAGAAAGAAGGGATTGATAAAGGAAGGGAAGAAGGATGGAAGGAAGGAAAGAAGGAGGGATAAAGGAAGGGAGGGATATAGGGAAAGAAAATGAAGTAAGGAAGGAAGAAAAGAAAGAAGAAAGGAAGGCAAGAAAGGAAGGGTGGGCTAAAGGAAGGGAAGAAGAAAGGGAGAAAAGGAAGGAAGGGAGAGAGGGAAGAAGGAAGAAAGCAAAGAAGGAAGAGGCACCATACAGAATACCTCAGTCCCAATACCTAGTTAAACCGATAGATTAGCATATCCGTTGTCAGAAAAAAAAATTCTCCACAATCACCAGAGGGTGCCAGTCTCTGCACTCTATCATCTGTCATAGGTATAGACATATTCAATCCTGACCCTACTAAGAAAGTACAAGACGTTCAACAATGGGAGTCAACATGAAGAAGGTTTGAGCCACAGACAAAGGAACGTCAATAACAGGAAGGAAGGGGGGCACCATGTGGAATACTTTAGTCCAAATACCTAGAGAAAGCTAGACATGCACTGAAACCTAGCCATATGAAGTGCAAGACGTTCACCAACAGTCATAAGTTATAAAGGTGTCAACATGGAAATTTAAACTACAGACAATGAAACTTCCATGGGGAACATAAAGCAGCCACTATGGAGATTAGAACTTAGACAATGGAAGGATAACACACAATATTTAAGCCAATTACCTAGCTGAAGTTAGCATTTTCTTTGTAAGAACAAGTTTCCCTTTTCCCCACCAGAGGGTGCCATTCACCACACTAGGATGCCCAGAATCTTCGTCGTATCAAACAAATAAAAGGCATTCATATTAATTCCCCAGTTATAATAGGTCTACTAACCAAAGGTTTGGCTCAGGTCTCCAGAACATAAGTCCAATCTTTAACCTCATGTGCTCCTCTCAACAAAACCATGATTATTGTTCTACCAACAAACACACAAGAGAACCACAATTAGAGACCTCAAAAAAAACAATAACCCCCACCCCATCACTCAACTATAAAAAAATGTTTTTTAATTTGTTTGAATTTCTGAAATCAGTCGCAGATGTAAATTAACAAGGCCATCTTACGGATCTCCAGATATAAGTACTAAAGACAAGATGGAATCAGAGAGAAAAAAACCTTCAACAAGAGGAAAACAGAATTATTGGGATAAAAAGGTGAGGAGCAGGGTTGCCAACCGTCAGTAAATTTATAGACAGTTTGTAAAAATCTGTAATTTTCACAACTGCCTGTAAATAATGGGGGCTGATAATTTGTCACGCTGTGTTGACTTGTACACCAAGCAAATGAATGATTACGGGTACTGTCAGTATTTCCATATTGTAATTATACTGTTAAAAAATCGATCATCTTTGTTTTTAATAGAAGCTCTGTCATTTTTCAGATTGTCAGTAAATAACATGCTCCATCTGTAAATTGTCCATGTTTTTCCGGTAAAAAATGCTGCCGGAGGTTGGTAATACTGATGAGGAGTGATTTCTGTAAAAGGGCGGGGAGAACAGATTACACAACTGCAATGTAAAGTCAGGATCCCTCCAACCTTTCTAAGAAGAAAACCCAACAGAGTGTCAGAGATAAATCCTAGAATAAATGTTTATTTGTCAAATAAAGATTTTATATAAAGAGTTATATATAAAAACAAAAAAGATATACAACATCTATTTATAAATGTGTAAACTTTCAAAAACAACATAAAATTGGCCAACAATATAAAATACTTTGCTTTGAAAAGAACTTCAGGAAAAAGTCAACATTTAAACATAACTGTGTAAAGGCAAAGAGTATTCGGTTGTATCTCTTGTTTGTTTTACTTGTCTGGGGGTTCTATAAGGACAGTTACAGAAACTGTAGAGCATGGGGAGTAAAAAACTGATTACTTCATACAAGGTTTTATTTGTGGTGTCAGCTGGGTTGTGTTCACACTTGTACAGTGTCTGGCCATACGTGGGCCTGGAAACAGACACACGGGAATAGAGTATGAATGCAAGGGGATCTCTGGTTTAATCCAAAGGAATGTGTCATTCATGGTCTTCCTATGATATTCATTAGTGAGCCCCTTCAAGGCTTTTCCTTACCCTTCTAAGATCTCCAACTATTCCTGCCCACCTAGGAGTTCCAAGTGTCCCTGTGCACCTAGGAGCATCAACTGATCTTGCCCGCCTAGGAGTTCCAGGTGCCCCTGTCTGTCTAGGACTTCCAGGTATCCCCGCCTGTCTAGGACTTCCAGGTATCCCCGCCTGTCTAGGACTTCCAGGTATCCCCGCCTGTCTAGGACTTCCAGGTATCCCCGCCTGTCTAGGACTTCCAGGTATCCCCGCCTGTCTAGGACTTCCAGGTATCCCCGCCTGTCTAGGACTTCCAGGTATCCCCGTCTGTCTAGGACTTCCAGGTATCCCCGTCTGCCTAGGACTTCCAGGTATCCCCGTCTGCCTAGGACTTCCAGGTATCCCCGTCTGCCTAGGACTTCCAGGTATCCCCGTCTGCCTAGGACTTCCAGGTATCCCCATCTGCCTAGGACTTCCAGGTATCCCCGTCTGCCTAGGACTTCCAGGTATCCCCGTCTGCCTAGGACTTCCAGGTATCCCCGTCTGCCTAGGACTTCCAGGTATCTCCGTCTGTCTAGGACTTCCAGGTATCCCCGTCTGTCTAGGACAGGGATCCTCAAACTACGGCCCTCCAGCTGTGGTGGAACTACATTTCCCATGAGGCATTGTAAAAATCTGACATTCGCAGACATGACTAGGCATGATGGGAATTGTAGTTCCTGAACAACTGGAGGGCTGTAGTTTGAAGATCCCTGGTCTAGGACTTCCAGGTATCCCCGTCTGTCTAGGACTTCCAGGTATCCCCGTCTGTCTAGGAGTTGCAGGTGCCCCCAACCACCTAGGAGTTGCAGGTGCCCCCAACCACCTAGGAGTTGCAGGTGCCCCCAACCACCTAGGACTTCCAGGTATCCCTGTCTGTCTGTCTAGGAGTTTCAGGTGCCCCCAACCACCTAGGAGTTGCAGGTGCCCCCAACCACCTAAGAGTTGCAGGTGCCCCCAACCACCTAAGAGTTGCAGGTGCCCCCAACCACCTAAGAGTTGCAGGTGCCCCCAACCACCTAGGAGTTGCAGGTGCCCCCAACCACCTAGGAGTTGCAGGTCTCCCCAACCACCTAGGAGTTGCAGGTCTCCCCAACCACCTAGGAGTTGCAGGTGTCCCTAACCACCTAGGAGTTGCAGGTCTCCCCAACCACCTAGGAGTTGCAGGTCTCCCCAACCACCTAGGAGGTGCAGGTCTCCCCAACCACCTAGGAGATGCAGGTCTCCCCAACCACCTAGGAGATGCAGGTGTCCCCCGGTAGCTAGGAGATGCAGGTGTCACCGGCTAGCTAGGAGATGCAGGCGTCACCGGCTACCTAGGAGATTCAGGTGTCCCTGGCTACCTAGGAGATTCAGGTGTCCCTGGCTACCTAGGAGATGCAGGTGTCCCTGCCTCTTTAGGAGTTCCAAATATCCCTGCCCGCCTAGAAGTCCCAGGTGTTCCTGACTGCCCATAGGTTCTAGTTGTTCCTGACTTCTTAAAAGTTTCAGGTGTTCTTGCCACTTGGGGACACCTGCACTCTGCAAGAACAGCGAGAAATCCTATCTATCCTATCATATCCCTGCCTGCTTAGGAGTTCCAAATGTCTCTTGCCCACCTGGGAGTTCTCATCTGCTTAGGAGTTCCAGGAATACCCACCTGCCTAGGAGTTCTAGGTGTCCCTGCCACTTAGGAGTTCCAGATGGAGAGCTTCCTGCTCTGGTGACCACACAGGAAGTGAGCAGAATATTGGTATACAATATAAGGGAAAACAAAAACAATCAATCATTTAACCCTTGATAGCTTTTTGCAAACGTAAAAAAAAACAATGCTGGCCAGTGTTGAACACAACACTCTACAGGTTCTGTATCTGTGCTAAATTAGAATCAGAGAAAAAGATGTCGACTTCCTGAGTATGATCAGCACCTTCAGTTTTTGAGGATCAGACAGCATTTTTTTTTTTACATTCAGCCCAATTGGCTGTCAGGGTGGACTACACACTGTAGACGGGGGTCTTGCGGACATTTAGCCATCCATGCTCACAAATGCAGAGATGGAAATCTGTACAGTACATCATTGCAATGGGTGCTGCCCCCCTGTGGCCATCTGTGTCTTCTGCAGCTGCTTCAACTGGCTTTCCATTTCCCTCACCTAATAATATGGAGGAACAAAAAAAATGACAGTAAAAGACAACGTCAGACTGATAGCTAAATACACAGATGAGGCATGCATGCCAAATAAACACTGCTATTCTTGTTAAATGTCACAAACACCCTTAAGGGAGGAAAACCTGTATTTCTGTCATTTGAACGATGACTGGAAAAGTCAAATACCTCCAAAACCAAAATGAAAAGCAGAACTATGAAAGGTCGAAAATGCAATACAAACAAGGAACTGATGGCTGGGAAAGTTTGAAAATCACAAGACTGCTTCCGGATATGACTGTTATTCATTTATTGCTGCCTAGATAAACTGATCAACAAACCATTGTAAAAAGAAAGGCGACTCCAGCCAACCTCTTAATACAACTTGAAGTTCTAAACATTAAGCAACAAAGTGACCTTCCCTCAGTGTAGGAAGCCAACTTAAGTACTTTCCCCTGCTACGTTGTGTCAGCTTAGGAAGCAGCCAAGTCTGATGTTATGGGGAGGGGGCACCATATGGTGACCCACAGATCGGACTTTAAAAGGCACAATGAACAACGAGAAGTATACAAATATTTATTTGAAGTAGTACACGATACAAAGAGAACATTTAGAAGAATTAAAAAGCATATATATAGAATACAAAGATAAAGAATGTGCATCAACGCGTTTCACTCTTTAGCTTCGTCAGGACACATTCAGGGATCGTTGGAAAAGGAAAAAGGGTCTCACTATCTTATGGGGAGAAAGTAGTCTTATCCATAGGATTTCAAAGGATCATATCCAATAGTACAGCAAGTGTTTAGGATATTCAGAGGAGCTTTGGGAATTGAGCCTATTGCCTATGGTTGGGCCACACACACACACACAAAGGAAAGCCTTATAAGCCAAGAGAGTTATCTTGTACAAAGAATGTCCTAAGCATCGCTCAGCTCCACTAAAGTATTATCGCACCTTGTTTTGTAACGCCGCAAGGGTTGTTTCAAGTGTTGAGATGTAGTTGTCTTCTGAGTCCTCCTGTAGATACTCCTCCTGTCTACAAGAAGAACAACAAAGAGCTGACACGGGGAGGTGGTATACAAAAGGTACAAAGACAATAGTCAAGAGAGGACTGAGATGGGTAGAGCTGTGACACAAGGTTATACGCCTTTCTGGAAAGATGATGATTGAAGCTGCACTTGAAGAGGTATTATACCCCCCACCATGTTGGCCCATGTCTCTTACCTCCCCCTTTGTCCCAGCACTCCATATGATTCTATAACATTTGACACTTTTGGAAGTGTCGGATTCCTGCGTTTACCTCCCAAGCACTGTGGTTCCTTTCTCCGTTCTGTCCATCATTACAGGAATCAGCAATAAAATAAGGGTTGGAGGAAGAAACAACAACAACATGGCGGGGGGACTTGGCCACTTGACACTTTCTGGAATGTTGAACGCTGTATGATGGAAGATGCAACATTGGAATAAAGGAGAAGGTAAGAGACATGGGACCCGAAAGAGGGGAATGTAATACCTCTTCTTTAGAAGAGAACTTCCTTTTGGAATCTGTTACAGAACTGAAAGGGACACTTTTGTAAGTTCTTGAACTTGGTCGAAGGAAGTTGCTTTTTTTTAGTTATAAACAAAATGGTGCCCATCCTTCAGCTTGGTCTTCTAAGAGAGAACCCCTCTAACCCCTAGAGGAGGAGAGTAGGAGACCAATCTGAAAGTATTTTTACTTAGGTAAGGTTTGCTCTACGCTGAGACAGTGTGTAGATGGGCGCCATTTTGTTGTAGCCTTCGATGTACTGGACGAGCTGGTATTCCATCAGACCAGCACCTGGAAGCAGTAAGGCCATTCAGCTAGGGTGACAGATTGGGGCATCTGAGTGGTAACAATTGAATTTCATTTGATTAGATTTTTCGGGTTGTTGGAAAATTTGATTGAAGGTTTCATTATACACATCTCTCGTTCCCCCCATGCATATTAGCACAACTTTAACAACCAAGAAGTTTGATGAGAACCTGATGGAATGTGAAAGAATTCCAGGAGAGAAGTCTAAAAGGCTTATCAGGAAATCCACAATCGGCAGATAGGGTGGTCCAATCCTGACCATGATCTCATAACTGTTCTCGTCCATCCCAGGTGATGTCACGTACAGTACAAGCACTTGCGGTGGACGGAACGGAGGGAGGGGCCGGTGGGGAGCAGTGCCCCGCTAGTGTTATTATTACAGCCACTTCAAGTGGCATCTCATGGGGCTGGGCCCTAATGGCCTTGCGGTGCCACGAGAGCCCGATGGGTCAGTCCGCCCCTGCTGATGTGATACTTAGGGAAGGAAAAGGTCACTTAGTGGCAATAATAATGTAAGGGAGCTTGGTGTAAAGATTGACCAAGGACAACAACTTGGGGGGTGAAAGGATAGGGGTACTACCCCAGTTCCAGACTGCAGCAAGGAGATCAATAGGGATTGTCAGACAATTAAGTGTAAGGAAGGGTTGCTGACGCCACTTCTTCTCTTTGTCCCCAATGTTTGTCCCAATCACAGCTCATAGAAAACGGTTCTTACAGATCAGAAATCCAATATGCTCATGATTGTGATAACCAGGAGTGTAGGTGGCTTACCTGGAGTCCTCTGGGCTAAATCGGTCACTATAACTAAATTCCTCATCCCGTCGGTTCCGGAAGTGTGAAGAGAGGGCATCAGACTGGCCCTGCGTCCCACAACCTGGGTTCAAACACACAGAATTATACACAGTTAAATAGAAGTGTCACTTATCAGTATTTATATAATAAAACTCCTCTAATAATTAAACATTTTGTGTCCTTACACCTCATCATCATCATGTCAATGGAGAGGGAGGGTCAGAGACACAACACACCGCCCACTGACTTCCAATGTCCATAAAGCAGGGCGAAGGTTATCTACATAATGAGAGCGTAACAAGTCCAGGAGAAGTCCAGCAAAAGCTTTGTTTTCACAAGAAGTCAGAAGATACAGCCTAGGCGTTTTGGAGGCTCGAAATCCCCCCATCAGGATGGGAGATGATGTTGGACAGAACGTGGATTAAGGCATTCGTAGTACAGGTTGCCAGGCTGACATACCGACAACTCCACTGTCCATCCCCACTCATAAGTACTCACTAACGGCCCTGAAAAAGAGAGGAGTCCATTCCCTTGAAATGTGTTGGCTTGATGTACATTGTTGAATTTTCAATAAAGGTTTTGTGAAGCCAACATCAAAAGTTGCATCATTCTGGACCCTGGGAGCTCCTTTCTACTCACCCAAGTCTCTTCATTCTTCATACAGACAACCTGTACTGCAAATACCTTAACCACTTCCATACCGGGCCCTTACACACATTCCTGCCCAGGCCAATTCTCAGCGTTCAGCGCTGTCGTAATTCGAATGACAATTGCACGGTTGTGCTACTCTGTACCCAAACAAATTTTTGATCATTTTGTTCCCACAAATAGAGCTTATTTTTGGTGGTATTTGATCACCTCTGCGGTTTTTATTTTTTGCACAAAAAAAGACAAAATTGAGGAAAAAAAAAAAAGGTTATCTTTGTTTGTTATTTTTTGGTAAATAAGTACATTTTCTACTTCAATGACGGGCACTGATATGGCGGCTGCACTGATAAGGTGACAACAATGAGGTGGCACTCATGACAGACACCAATAGGTGGCACTAATGGGCACTGAAAGGCGGCACTGATGGGCACTCATAGGCAGCACTGATGGGCACCAATAGGCGGCACTGATGGGCACCAATAGGCGGCACTGATGGGCACATATGGTGTCAGTGATTGGTACATATGGTGGCATGGATGGGCGTCATTGATTTGCGGTCTTTCACAATGGTGCTAATCAGTGCCCATTTGTGGGATGTACCTGGCCATCCACATGCTTGGGACTTTCCTGGTGGCTTCCCTGGTGGTCCAGTGTGGGGGAGGCTGAGCTGATAAACAATCAGCGCAAACCCCCCCCCCCTGTCAGGAGAGCCACCGATCGGCTCTCCACTACTCGCGTCTGTCAGAAGCAAGTGAGGAAGTGCCGATCAACGGCTCTTCCTATTTACATCGTGATCAGCCTTGATTGGACACGGCTGATCACGTAGTAAAGAGTCTCCGTCGGAGGCTCTTTACCGAGATCGGAGATGCAGGGTGTCAGACTGACACCCCGCATCACCGATGGCCGCACTACGCGCCCCCATGGGCGTGCGCCATCATGTTATCCTGCAGGACGTCAATAGACGTCCAGTCAGGATTACAGAACAACTTCCCGGACGTCAATTGTCTATTGACCGGGCGGGAAGTGGTTGTAAACCTCAGACATGAAATATGAACAAAGCATTTCGCTCTATAGTGTGTACTTGTCTCAATCCAGAAAGTGTCCTTACTGTCTGCTGCTTAATTCCTCTGCTATCAGCATGAATCATATATTGATGTGATTTGGATCCGACATTATCCGACACGATTTCAACCGGGGACCTCTTGATCTGCAGTCAAATGCTCTACCACTGAGCTATACCCCCGATGCACATGTGCAGCACGTTATCTGGAGCAGGGATGGTGACTGTGCTCTCTATTCTATAACTCATTGCTCAGCATTGTTTGCTTTCACGGCCCCCTGGACGGCTAATCCTACAGCGAGAGAAAACCTGTAATCAGAGGGAACGGCTCGTTCAGCACAGCGATTCTACCAAGTCATAGACTTTCCTAATATTACATCCGACAGATGGAAACATTCCACCCTCTCATTATTTCTATCAGCCTACACCGACTTCCCAGCACTCCTAAAATGAATTCCATTTGGGCTGCAATCACACCCGAGCGTCGCGTTTTGGAACCTTTTCTATTTTTTTCAGGCATCTTGCTGCCCATTTGTATGAACATTTCTGTTTTGTGTTTTAACCACGTAAGGACCGAGCCTATTTTGTTTACAAGTTAAAATAATTTGTTGATAGAAAATTACTTAGGATCCCCAGACATTGATTTTATATATATATATATATATATATATATATATATATATATATAGACACCCTAGAGAATAAAATGGCGGTCGTTGCAATACTTTATGTGTCACACCGTATTTGCGCAGAAGTCTTAAATCTTTAAATAAAAAAAAATAAGAAAACAGTAAAGTTAGCCCAATTTCTTTCTATATTGTGAAAAGGTAATGTTACGCTGAGGAAATTGATACCCAACATGTCATACTTCAAAATTGCGCCTGCTCGTGGAATGGCAACCAACTGGCACTTAAAAATTTTCATTTGCAACCTTTGAAAAAGTCCAGACGTTTCTAGTTTTGAGTTACAAAGGAGGTCCAGTGCTAGAATTATTGCTCTCGCTCCAACGATCGCGGCGATACATCACATATGTGATTTGAACACCATTTACATATACAGGCGCGACTAATGCATGTATTCGCTTTTGCTCGCAAGCTCGGCGGGACGCAGTGCCTTACTTTTATTTATTTATTTTTCTTGTTATTTTTTTTTACACTGTCCATTTAAAAAAAAAAAATGTTTGGCTCACTTTTATTCTTATTACAAGGAATGTAAACATCCATTGTAATAGGGAAAAAAAGCATGACAGGTCCTCTTTAAAGTGAGATCTGGGGGTCAAAAAGACCTCAGATCTCATATTTACACTTAAAATCATCGAAAAAAACAAACAAACAACCACATAGAATATATTTCAATGAAAAAAAACTGCAGCATAAAAAAATTCAAATAAAACGGGGAAAAAAAGTAATGAGATTGTGAAAATGTAACATTGTTTATCTATAAAAACTTAACAAGAATTTTAAAGAGTTGAAAAAAGTTTATAAAAAGATTAGCAAGAATAATACAATGTTATTTTTTATGAGCTGCTAAAAATGTTCAACCAACAAAAAAAAAAAAAAAAAAAGAAGGGAGAAGTGAAAAGTGCGCGGCACCAGGTCACGCTGTGCGGATAGTTTTCCTTTTTAGGTCTTATAACTGAACAAACCGCATAAGACGTGTTTTCAGCAGCTAATAAAACATTGCAGAGTGCCGAGGAAGAATTCGGGGAGCTGATGGATTGTACTGATTGAAGTCCCAATAAGACGATGTACAAAATTCCGCCAATTGCCACATAGCGGGGGGGGGGGGGGGTGGGGAAGTAGCTTTCCCAGGAGACTAGAGTATATATTCTGTATATTGCCCAAAAAATAAAAATCCCCTATCATTTCAGAGGTCCCTTATCATATTAGAGGTCCCCTAACAGACCAGAGGTCCCGTATCACATCAGAAGCCCCCTATCACACCAGAAGTCCCCTATTACATCAGAAGTCCCCTATCATACCAGCAGTCCCCCTATCACACCAGAAGTCCCCTATTACATCAGAAGTCCCCTATCATACCAGCAGTCCCCCTATCACACCAGAAGTCCCCTATTACATCAGAAGTCCCCTATCATACCAGCAGTCCCCCTATCACACCAGAGGTCCCCCTAGTACAGCAGAGATCTCCCCCATCACAACAGAAATCCCATATCAAATCAGAAGCCCCTCATCACATCATTAGTCTTCTATCACACCAGAGGTCCCCCCATCACATCAGTAGTCTTCTATCACATCAGAGGTCCCCTCATCACATCATTAGTCTTCTATCACATCAGAGGTCCCCTCATCGCACCAGAGGTCCATTATCACACCAGAGGTCCCCTATCACATAAGAGGTCTCACCCATCACACCAGAAATCCCATATCAAATCAGAAGCCCCTCATCACATCATTAGTCTTCTATCACACCAGAGGTCCCCTCATCACATCAGTAGTCTTCTATCACATCAGAGGTCCCCTCATCGCACCAGAGGTCCATTATCACACCAGAGGTCCCCTATCACATAAGAGGTCTCACCCATCACACCAGAAATCCCATAGCACATCAGAAGCCCTTATCACACCAGAGGACCCCTATCACATCAGAGGTCCTGCATCACATCAGACCCCATCACATCAGAGGTCCCCCATAACACCAGAGGTCTCCCCCAGTGGTCTCACCATCACACCAGAATTCCTGTATCACATAAAAATTCCCCTATAACATTAGAGGTCCCCTATCACACTAAAAATTCCAATATCACATCAAAAGCCCCTAATATCACACCAGTGGTCGCCTATTACATCAGAGGTCCCCCATCACATCAGAGGTCCTCTATCACATTAGAAGATCTGCATTACATCAGACCCCCATTACATCAGGGGTCCCCCATAAAACCAAAGGTCTCCTCTAATCCACCCGAGGTCTCCCCCAGCGATCTACCCCACCACACCAGAAGTCCTGTATCACATTAGAAGTTCCCTATCATATCTGAGGTCCCTCCTCACACCACAAGTCCCCCATCACACCAGAGGTCCCTCCATCACACAAGAGGTCCCTCCATCACACAAGAGGTCCCTCCATCACACAAGAGGTCCCTCCATCACACAAGAGGTCTCCTATCACATCTGAAGTCCTCCCATCACACCAGAGGTCTTTCCATCAAGTCCCTCAACACTTTAGAATTCCCCTTTTACACCAGAGTTTCCACATTACACCAGAGGTCCCAAATCACATCAGAAGTCCCCAATCACATCAGAGGTCCCTTTACATTAGAGCCCACTCTTTGCATCAGAGGTTTATAGTACACCCATTGAACCATCTTACAATGACCTTCATGGTACACCCCCGTTGCTCCTTGGTCTGTCCTGTACTACCAGCTACTGTATAGTTGAGCCTGTGGCTTCCTTTCAGGGTGCCCTACTCAGGCCTAGCAGCCATCACTGTACCTGTACCACTATACACTTATCACAGGACAGGGGGGTGTCAAAAGCTCCAGACCCCCCCCCCCCCCACCTAGCACCCAACAAGTGACTGGATTGTGGCAGGTAACAACCTATATGAAGTTTGCTAAATTCCTGCCCACATATTGCATTGACACAGGTTAATCAAGACTGCAATGCTTGTTAGGATATACTACAAATGAAAATGTCACTAGGCCAACACATTTTCCATCATCACACTGCCCCCCCTGTGCTCACCATCACAGCACTCCTTCCAAAAGCCCAGGTCCAGGCCGGGGATGTCACCGCAAGGCCGCATGTCCCGGGGAAAGACAGCCACTTGGAACACATCGTCCTGGACGTGCTGAATGTTGTCACCGTTGTCACACAGCACTCGAGCCAGTGATGTCTGTTTTATTTCAGTGAGCTGGGCCGGGGTGAAGACACCGGCGTTACTGTACCAGAATCTGCATGGGGAAAAGAGGCAGGACATTCCTTTTAGGGCCCATATCATGTCTGACAGATTGGTCAAGAAGACACACCACAGCCTGCTGATTGGATAATGAGTGAGCAACAAAATACTATAGTGTCCCCCCCTCTGCTCTCCTATCCTGTCAGCATGTTCCCCGTCATTACTTATGCACCATAAATAGGCTGATATGATTTCCAAGATGCAAAAGCAAATATAACTGCATTAAACCCAACTCCAGGCACCATGATTTCAGTAGCCTGACCATTTACAAGAGGCATGGCCGCACCGTGGGTAGTTTGAAGAAAGCCTGGATGAAATTACATTACACCCCAGGTGAAGACATATATAAAGCTAGTGATATCATGGTGCTCAGTGTTGGGCTTTAACGGATGGTTTCACATCTGCTTAGGGACATTCTTTGAATCTGTACAGCAATCCACCAAATTTCCGAGCCCCATCTTACAATATGGAATTCTGCTGAAGACAGGAATTGTTCTCCATTATCAAATGGCAAATGGGCACACTGTGCCTTGGAAAATAAACAAAAGAAGCACGCTCTTATATCATAAATCACCACAGTGAATAAACAAAACAATCTTAATTTAAATGATAAAAATGCATACAAAATTGTGCAGTCCATGCGTGAAAAACATCCTCAGTGAGTATAGGAAAGGATCCTCTCCACCCACATGCAGACACACTGTGCACTCACCAGACACACTTTGCACTCACCAGACACTCTACGCACTCACCAGACACTATACGCACTCACCAGACACTATACGCACTCGCCAGACACTCTACGCACTCGCCAAACACTCTACGCACTCGCCAGACACTCTACGCACTCGCCAGACACTCTACGCACTCGCCAGACACTCTACGCACTCGCCAGACACTCTACGCACTCGCCAGACACTCTACGCACTCGCCAGACACTCTACGCACTCGCCAGACACTCTACGCACTCGCCAGACACTCTACGCACTCGCCAGACACTCTACGCACTCGCCAGTCACTCTACGCACTCGCCAGACACACTACGCACTCGCCAGACACACTACGCACTCGCCAGACACACTACGCACTCGCCAGACACACTACGCACTCGCCAGACACACTACGCACTCGCCAGACACACTGCGCACTCGCCAGACACTCTGCGCACTCGCCAGTCACTCTGCGCACTCGCCAGTCACTCTGCGCACTCGCCAGTCACTCTACGCACTCGCCAGTCACTCTACGCACTCGCCAGACACACTACGCACTCGCCAGACACACTACGCACTCGCCAGACACTCTACGCACTCGCCAGACACTCTACGCACTCGCCAGACACTCTACGCACTCGCCAGACACTCTACGCACTCGCCAGACACTCTACGCACTCGCCAGACACTCTACGCACTCGCCAGACATTCTACGCACTCGCCAGACACTCTACGCACTCGCCAGACACTATACGCACTCGCCAGACACTCTACGCACTCGCCAGACACTCTACGCACTCGCCAGACACACTACGCACTCGCCAGACACACTACGCACTCGCCAGACACACTACGCACTCGCCAGACACACTACGCACTCGCCAGACACTCTGCGCACTCGCCAGACACTCTGCGCACTCGCCAGTCACTCTGCGCACTCGCCAGTCACTCTACGCACTCGCCAGTCACTCTACGCACTCGCTAGACACACTACGCACTCGCCAGACACACTACGCACTCGCCAGACACTCTACGCACTCGCCAGACACTCTACGCACTCGCCAGACACTCTACGCACTCGCCAGACACTCTACGCACTCGCCAGACACTCTACGCACTCGCCAGACACTCTACGCACTCGCCAGACACTCTACGCACTCGCCAGACACTCTACGCACTCGCCAGACACTCTACGCACTCGCCAGACACTCTACGCACTCGCCAGACACTCTACGCACTCGCCAGACACTCTACGCACTCGCCAGACACTCTACGCACTCGCCAGACACTCTACGCACTCGCCAGTCACTCTACGCACTCGCCAGTCACTCTACGCACTCGCCAGACACACTACGCACTCGCCAGACACACTATGCACTCACTAGACACACTATGCACTAATTTGGGAAGTTAAAAAAAACTTCACAATTTTTATATATTTTTATAATTTAAATGATTTTTTTTTGCTTATTCACTGTGGTGATTTATGATATGTAATTTATGATATAAGAGAGTCGTTACTTTATTTCTTTTCATGTTATAGGCGTTTTTTTTTTCTACACTTTACAACACGCAGCTCTTTAATGTGGTTTGTTTGTTTTTTGGTTACTGGTTTGCGCGGGTTTGGAACCTATTGGCTTCTATATTTTCTTGCACACTGTACCTGTCTCCATCTCGAAGCCTCTTAAACTGAGTGACCAGAAGGCACATGAGAGTTGGGCCAACACGGGACCCTGGGATCAGATCCTCCACGATCAGGGCCGGAAATAGATCCACATTTTTGGGGGTTCCGTACAAACTGCAGATCAATAGGAAGATTAATGAGAAAAAGGAGATACAAAGTCTTCCAAAATATACTTTACAATAATGTGATGTAACAACAAAAAAGCAAACTCCTACTTGGACTGAGTGACAGGTTTGTTTGGCAGCAGGCACCACTAGGAGTTAGTACTTACCTTCCCTACCAGCAAAGCTCATCCACAATGTCAAGATATGGTGAAACAACTGACCGCACCCAGGTTCCCCCAGTGCAGAGCTCAGTGCAAGACCAACCAATCCCAGGTCAGCATTACAAGAGGAAGAGGGGATGTGTAAAGCAGGTTTAGGCTTTATGACAGTCACAAAAGAATTCTTGGAGCGCACAGTGCCAGTTCAGAGAAGTAGGTTTTCTCTTCCAGTGGTGCCTGCAAAGGAACTTCTTACTTTGCCTACCCCAGCCTTAGTATAGGTTTACTATGTGTTATGTATGAACAGGTTAAAGACCAACTCCAGTCCCAGTGGGAAAAATAGGATTTTTTTAAAAGCCTTACCTTTAAAATCCTTTTCTTTTTGGTGCATCACGGGACACAGAGCTCTGTCAATTACTTAGTGGGTTATGTGTCACCACCAGGTGATTGGACACTGGCACACCCTAATTACAAGAGAAGTTCCCCTCTATATAACCCCTCCCATATGGAGAGTATCCAGTGTCGCCAGTGTCTAAGGTGTTGGTCACGGTTAAGAATGTGCTAAAAAGCAGCTCTGCTGAGGACCCCTGCGGGGGTTAAGGAGCTATAAATCCGGATCCATCCAAGAAGACCAGAGAAAGAAAAAAAAATGGATGGTACCCTGGCCTTGCGGAAGAACGCGGTTTTGCCTGTAAGGTCTCTCTTGTAGGACTGGACTCTGGGATCCAGCACTTTGGGCACATATTAAAAAAATGCCCAAAGGTTTCTGGCAGCGTGCTCTACAGGTCCAGGGAAGAAGCCTCCTTTAAGTAGGAACCAAGAACCTTGAAGGATGGCCCCAAACAACCCGTCGTTATTGGTGAAGGTTGGATCTGTCTGGTCTTCAGCAGTATCCTGCGGCGGTGATGAGGTAAGTGAAGACAACCCTTAGAAATTCCTGGGGTTCTTTTCGGTGAGTAGTTGCATGTCTTACCTGTTTTCCACCACTAGAGGAAGTAAAGAGACATACCAGATGTTTTTACTTACATGCTCTCCATATGGGAGGAGGGGTTATATAGAAGGGAACTTCTCTTGTAGTTAGGGTGTGCCAGTGTCCAATCACCTGATGGGGACACATAACCCACTAAGTAATTAACAGAGCTCTGTGTCTCATGATGTACGGAAAAAAAATGTGGCTGCAATAGCCACCTTTAATCCAAAGCTGTCCCTGTTCTCCACCCAGCTCTCAATGACGTCCAGCATTACTCATACCAGTAGACTGACAGTACAGGGTATTATGGACTCGCTCACCAAAGGGGGGGCATCACCGCAACACCTGCACTCTGTGTACTGATGCAGACAGCAGAGCCAATATGGTCATCATGTCACCTCCACTCTCTGCATCATTCAGTCCCACAATGAGAAGATGGAGGAAGGAGAGGAGCCGTGTCACGTGACCGCCCTGAAAAGGGCAAGCAGCCTGGAGTTGAGTTTATAAGAGTTGACCCTTGTGGTATACCCTTTACAACTTTAGACCATTCAGAGTCCTGATCCAGAATCCTGATCACGCCTGTTCTCTATCCAGTCACAGTTTACGTTTTAGTCATCTTTGAGGAACGGTGCCCAATGCTTCAGCAGCATTTAAATACATTACATCTACAGCCAATTCTCTGTTTACGTCCTCATAAAATGAAAAGAAATGCGATTAATAACATTGTTCGCTCATAAATCCATGCTGGCTACCACTTATAACATTACCGTCTATTACATACTCCTACAGCGAGGGGAAAAAGTATTTGACCCCCTGCTGATTTTGTACGTTTGCCCACCGACAAAGAAATGATCAGTCTATAATTTCAATGGTCGGTTTATTTTAACAGTGAGAGACAGAATAACAAAAATATCACTGTATATTGTTCTAAATTTTAAAACTGTGCCAAAGTGTCATCTTCATATTTTCCATCAGCACATGACGCTCATCCATGATAGTTTGTATACACAGAGCTAAAAAAAAAACATATTTCTTTGCCTTTTTTTTACTATTGTCTCCGCCTCCATCTTTTGCCCAAACCTGTTTTTTATTATTATTATGTAGACTTTTTAGGGGAATTTATTCACTTTTATTCACTTTTTTCTCCGATTTACTTGTAATGCTGGACTGATGAAAAGGTTTCTAGAATTTTGTGTTTTTTGAGTGACTCTGTCACTTTGTTCAGAAGTGGAAATGCGGACCTTCCTGCAAAGTGAGCAATACTCAACTTTCCATCTACCCAGGCTAACTCTTCTAGGTTGAGGACGAAGTCTGTTCAATGATCTTCTGCATCCAGCTCACTTCCTGGTGTGTCAGATGCCTGGTTTCCCTGCTGTGGTTCCTTCTGCCAACTCCAGCATCTTGCGGTGATGAGGAACCAGTGGAGGAAACCACAGAGCACAGCACAGAGCACAGACGCCTCTGGAAGTGTCCAACGCAGAGGATCTTTGAGCAAACTTCATTCTTCAACCGTAAACAGTTTGGTGATGAGATTAGTTGTCTTTTCCGGTCAAGACCGCATTTCAACTGTTAAAATAGTGACGGAGCCCCTCTTGATCAGTTGACTTAATTCAGAGGTTTGAACGACTCACCTTCGGAGCTTCTGCCTTACATCCTGGTTCTTGATTTCATTATTCAGGTCCTCAAAGTCCTGTGCTGAGGTGAGATTGCAGAACATCCTGTAGTCATTGTACGGTGGAATACCATGGTCCCTGCCACGCTGGATATTGATGGCCGCAAGGTCCAAAGACACAGTATGCACAGCAGCAAAAAGTTTCTCAGTGAGCTCCAGATTGAGTAGTTCTGTGGGGACCCTCATCTTACCAGGAACCCCAAAGAGCCCTCGAAGAATAGGGTCTATCCCTCCTTCCTGGAGCAACCTGAATGGGCTGAAGAAAGCCTTGTGCAATGGAAGATGGCCTTGTTGGATAGGTTGAAAGGTTTCATTCAGTCGATAGATAATGGGGTTAATCAGGGTGTGCCCAAATCTTAAAGCAGCTGTGGCAAAGGCATTGAAGATTGCGCTGTTGACGTTGGGGTGGTAGCCTTTATACTCCCCCATCATTCTCATTCCAGGTTCTCCAAGAATCTTTGGAAGCCAATGGTTGTAGGTAATGTGCTGCATTTGAGCGCCAACAATCTTTCTGGCCTCGTGGTAGATCTTATCACTGTTCCAGTGAGGGTTGAGCTTCAGTAGATGTTCTGCAATGCGATTATGCTCTCGAAACCATATAGTGTGCATGGCAGTAAGGGCAAGCTGCTCATTAGCTCGATGGTCTCCAGCTAGAAAGCACGGGACTGAACTTTCCCTCTCGTCCCGCATGCATTCTGTAGGAGGCCCATGAGCATAAGGCATCATGGGCTTTCCAAAAGTCATCACTCCACCAACTTTCAATAGACCCCTCTGGTTTGTCAGATCTCTGAGCTCTAAGGACTGGTGCTCAGAACTCCCGTACACATTGGAGGCATCAATGTAAGCAGTGAGCAGATTGACCTGCTCTCGGTAATAGGCAGAGTCCATGAGAAGAGAGGTCACACCGCTGCCACAAACTGGGCTGGATCGGGCAAAAAACATGCAGTGTCCATTTTTTAATCGAGGATCCTTCTCAGGCATGCTGATGGGAAAGCATGGAGGGTCATTGGTACACACCTGGCTGCAAGGTGCTCCATCAGAGAATCTGGACATGCCTAGGGCTGGAATGGTCTGGTCTAGATCATGATCCAGAAACTGACCCCACTGCATGAGCATGTGTGAGTACTGGGCATCTGGAGTGATGGTCTCGGTGCCAATCATGGTGGTAGACACCAGACGAGGGAGCGGTAAAGGCAGCACACCTGACTCATCTGATGCTCCTCTGGGGTGGTTAAAGCCATTCTGGTAGGCGGGCTTGAGAAGGCGCTGGAAAGCAGTGACAGAGGCTCCCCACATTGGATGCCGTAGGTTGTTACATGTACCATCGAAGGTGCGGTAGCGTTGGTGGAAACAAATGTCCGAGCAGTTAGGTGTCCGCCTGTGAGCAGAGCATCCTGAGATGTTGGCAATCATGCTGATGTAGTGCGATGACACCAGATCCCTATAGTGATAACCTGTATGGAGTAGAACTGAGAAGGTTATAGATTTCTAAAACAGTCTTCTGCAATGCCTGAAATAGAAAATAAAAGTTGCCCAAATAAGAAAATTTACAGTTGGATAGGGTAGGGATTGGGATAGGGAGGTTACTAGATACCAGTCTAGCCTGGACCTCCCTGCAAACTACACTGTAGTTTAGCAATGCAACCTGGTCCAGGACCCACTAGACATTGTATAGGCAAAAGCACGCTCATGAGGTCATCTCTGTGCTCTTCCCTCCAGTAATCAGGTTGGCACCAACATCGTTGTTAAAGCAATTTAGCCCTCTTTGGCTTCCCAGTGTGAGTGCTATGGTGCATGTTGTTTGGCATACCTGTCTGGAGTTCGGCTTTAACTAGCCTTGGGCATTTGGCATGCTGAACACACCCTACAAGTAACATCGCTCTAAATCAGACCAGTTCTTTAAAATCATTGACCTACCTGTGCTGTTCAGGTTTTCCGGCAGGCCTTGCTGCACATGTTCCTCTATCAGTTCAAGGGTCCTCTCCAGGATCTCCGCTGCGCGAACAGTTTCGATGGCCTCAGGGTCACGGGGGTAGCGGGACAATGCAAAGAGATCGCTAGGTGACTTTGGTAATCTGCGTAAAGATAATGGTCTCATTTTTGTAGGATGTGCCATAGTGTTCTAACGCGACAGCGACGGACAGAAGTTTACGTTAAAGAGGACCTGTACCATGGAAGTTATGCACAAAAAGGTGAGTAGAGAGCTGAAAAACTAGTTATTAGTATTGCCTGTCTTCCTGCCTAAGGGGCAAAGGATGACGGAGAAATGATATCTTGGATTACATGAGATGGGACAGTAATGACAATTCAAAATGTATTCCAGGATATCTTGAAATATTACAGGTTGTTGATGCTAAACCCAACCGGTCAATAGAAAGAGTGATTCATTCAATGTGGGAACACAGAGGTGTTCAATGTTTTTTGCTGCTGTCATGTAAATGAACCTTAGTCTGGCTCTCAAGAACCTTTCATTGTGTGATGCTAATTGACACTGTATTGTGTGAATTTCTATTGATGATAAATGTGTATTGTATAGCAGATGAGAAGAGCTTATTTCGGGAGTCACCTTGTCTGGGTAAATGATTAGTAATTAGCTCATGTAGATTATCTCAGAGTCAGAATGTCTGTCTCCTAAAAAGATGTGTATTGAGTTCCTTGTGTCATGTTGTGGGTAAAGTTGAGCTATTGGTCCTTGGGGTTTCTAACTGTATAAGAGCCAGAGTTTACCATTAAAATATCTATTTGTTTGAACCAGAGAACAGAGCTGTGTGTCTCGTTTCTGGTGAATTCTTATGGGTGGTGTTCGTCTGCTGGATTGTGGAGTGTCGTTAAGCTGTCTTGGGTAGGTGAAATGGAATATCGTAAATGGTGTTAACCCCTGAGCGTTACAAAGGATATCTGAATGATGCCTGTAGCTGCACCTATCAGTCATATATTCCCACTGAAAGTCAAAGACTTAACGTTAAAAACTTAAAGTTTTTTTTAAAAA
Organism: Rana kukunoris; assembly: GCA_029574335.1. Lineage (NCBI taxonomy): Eukaryota > Metazoa > Chordata > Amphibia > Anura > Ranidae > Rana > Rana kukunoris. The sequence goes on from JAJQKJ010002733.1 coordinate 112,570, forward strand.
GTAACAAAAAAAAAACACCAAAAACTGTAGATAATACATAGATAATGGAGCGCGCAGAATTCTCAAATGCTTGCCGCTATCATCAAAAGGTGGTTTATAAAAAGCCTTTTTAAGTGAATTTAGGGGGAATATAAATATCTCACTAGTAGGGGAGAACTTTTGGACATGATAACCAGTATTGAATTATGAACCTGTGTCTGATTTGCACCTCCAATAAACAGAATTTACACTACAATAACATTTGGCTTGGACTGTTGGAACACCATCTGCTCAGAATTTTCCCCATGTCTATAAACAAATGGGGAACTTTGTTTTTTCTTTCTTTTGCATAAAAAAACTCTCTCAGAGCCAATTTCCATTGGGTAGTCCAATTCCCCTTAGGAGATTAAAAACCCTCAATTGTCGATGTTTTAAAGGTTCCTCTAATTGCGGGTTTTATTGCAGCCCATCGACGTTGTACCTCCCAATATGCAGTGAATACTTTCCGGATGCCCTGTAAATTATACTATACCGTAACATTTCTGTTTTGCTCATTTCTCACTTCTATATAACTTGTATAATATTGATTTAAATTTACACTACCGTATATACTCAAGTATAAGCCGAGTTTTTCAGCACATTTTTTGGTGCTGAAAATCCCCCCCCCCCCCCCCCCCCTCGGCTTATACTCGAGTCACCTTCTTGCGCCTGATCTCCCGGGCTTTGGTACCCTGGACCCCCGAACATGGCACACATGTAGCCCCACTCTTCCTCTACAAGTGTGCAAAGTTTGCTCTCTGGAGAACCTACGGTAATTTCTCCGGTGACTTTGGGGACCCGGTACTGGCCGGCCGTACATATGTACCCCCATTTCTCCTCTACAAGTGTGCAAAGTTTGTAGTCCAGGGAACCTACGGCCAGGGAGCACCGATTTTTCAAATCTGGGCACCCCTTCCATAGACTCCCATGTTAAACGTTAATTTCTCCAGTGATTTTGGGGACCTGGTACTGGCCAATCGTAGGTCCCCTGGACCCGGACCTTGGAACACATGTAGCCCCATTTCTCCTCTACAAGTGTGCAAAGGTTGTTGTCTGTAGGACCTACGGCTGGGGAGTGCCGATTTTTCAAAATCTGGGCACCCCTTCCATAGACTCCCATGTTAAACGTTAATTTCTCCAGTGATTTTGGGGACCTGGTACTGGCCAATCGTAGGTCCCCTGGACCCGGACCTTGGAACACATGTAGCCCCATTTCTCCTCTACAAGTGTGCAAAGGTTGTTGTCTGTAGGACCTACGGCTGGGGAGTGCCGATTTTTCAAAGCAGGGCACCCCTTCCATAGACTCCCATAGTGAGGCGTGGACACAGTGAGGCGTGGACACAGTGAGGCGTGGACACAGTGAGGCGTGGACACAGTGAGGCGTGGACACAGTGAGGAGTGGACACAGTGAGGAGTGGACACAGTGAGGCATGGGCACAGTGAGGCATGCAGATGGACACCCTAGGCTTATACTCGAGTCAATACATTTTCCCATTTTTTTGTGGTAAAATTAGGTGTCTCGGCTTATATTCGGGTCGGCTTATACTCAAGTATATACAGTAATTAAATATTGGAATGAACAATAAATAGGTGTCATCAATTTGGTCACTTTCCCTTTTGAACTGATTTAAATGAGAGAGGGCAAACAGCCACATACCGTAAATTGGTTACAATCATGATTAAAAGATGTGCCCAGGCAAGAGTAAATCTTCCATACCTAAATAGTGCGTAAAGCCAATGAACTGGTGCCTAAAAGTGTATTCATCTTCTGGTATGATCTCTCAGATCCTGGGCAGGTATAAGTGATCATTCCCCCGCTGAGCAGTTATGAGTGATCATTCCCCCGCTGAGCAGTTGTGAGTAATCCCACCACTGCTGAGCAGTAACAAGAGATCCATCCTGTGCTAAACAGTTAGGAGTGATTCCTCCCCTGCCGAGCAATTATCCTTATAAATAATCCTTTCCCTGCTGAGCAATTATGAGTGATCCCTCCTGTGCTGTGCAATTATGAGTGAATCCTCCTGTTCAGAGCAGTTATGAGTGATCCCTCCTGCACTGAGCAGCTAATAGTGATCCCTTCTCTGCTGAACAGTTATTTAGAATATCTCCCCCACTGAGCTGTTACGAATGATCCCTCCCCCTGTTGAGCAGTTAGGAACAGTTTCCAGTGTATATCTCCCTGCTGAGCAGTTTAAATTCATCCTTCCCCTGCTGAGCAGTTACAATTCATCCCTCCCCTGCTGAGCAGTTACAATTCATCCCTCCCCTGCTGAGCAGTTACATTTGATCCCTCCCCAATGAGCAGTTTAAAGCGTTTCCTTCCCTGCAGAGCAGTCACGAGTGGTCCCTCCATTACTAACACTTCCACATGATTCCCCCTATTCCCTGAGCAGGAACAAAAGATTGTCCATCCCCCAAGGAGCAACCTTCCGCAGGAATAAACACTCATCAAGGTGTCAGAAATAAAAGCTCTCTTGTGCTGTATTACTCCATCTCAGATCAAGCCCATAAGACAGTCATGGAATCTGACGGGTTGCTGTGGGGTAACACTGACAGTTCCTATTTTTGACACAGCACTGGTGCTTGCACAAGGAAGGGCTTCTTACCTACAGGGCAGCCACCTGTACCAGTGAGACTCCTCACCTGCTGAACAGGTATCTGTGAGTGGCGTTGAAGCTGCTGTTGACGCTTTGGATGGCTTCTCGCAAGGACATCTCCACAAAGGCATCCCCGAGTCGCGCCGTATCTGGGGAGATGCAGATAATCAGTCGCAATCGCCATCATTTGCACAGGACAAACTTACAGTATGACACATTGGGGTAGATTTACCAAACCTGGAGAATGCAAAATCTGGTGCAGCTCTGCATGGTAGCCAATCAGCTTCTAACTTCACCTTGTCCAATGAAACTTTGACATAAAAACCTGGAAGCTGATTGGTTTCTATGAAGAGTTGCACCAGATTTTGCACTCTCCATTTGAAGTAAATGAATCACGTTGGGTACAGTTGCAAGAAAAAGTATGTGACCCCTTTTGCAATGATATGGATTTCTGCACAAATTGGTAAAATGTGATCTGATCTTCATCTAAGTCACAACAATAGACAATCACAGTCTGCTTAAACTAATAACACATAAAGAATTAAATGTTACCATGTTTTGATTAAACACGCCATGTAAACATTCACAGCGCGTGTGGAAAAGGTATGTGAACCCCTAGACTAATGACATCTCCGAGAGCGAATTGGAGTGAGATGTCAGCCAACTGGAGTGTAATTAATGAGAAGAGATTGGAGGTGTTGGTTACAGCTACCCTATAAAAAACACACACCAGTTCTGGGTTTGCTTTTCACAAGAAGCATTGCCTGATGTGAATGATGCCTCGCACAAAAGAGCTCTCAGAAGACCTACGATTAATAATTGTTAACTTGCATAAAGCTGAAAAGGGTTATACAAGTATCTCCAAAAGCCTTGCTGTTCATCAGTCCACGGTAAGACAAATTGTCTATAAATGGAGAAAGTTCAGCACTGCTGCTACTCTCCCTAGAAATGGCCGTCCTGTAAAGATGACTGCGAGATCACAGCACAGACTGCTCAATGAGGTGAAGAAGAAACCTAGAGTGTCAGCTAAAGATGTACAAAAGTCTCTGGCATATGATAACATCCTTGTTAGCAAATCTACGATACGTAAAACACTAAACAAGAATGGATCTCATGCAGAAATCCATATCATTCCAAAAGGGTTCACATACTTTTTCTTGAAACTGTATTTCAGAGTTCCTATGACCAGAGAAGTTAGCGATTCCATGGGTTTGTATATCTCAAAGAACAACATAAAACTTGAGATAGGAGGCAGTCAGCTGGCTTAGGCCTAGGTTGCCTACTTACCTTGTGGCTGCACATGGAGCTGGACCGGCACAGAGCTGACCCCCGTAGAGCTGGTGGCATGACAATGATACTGCCCACTATCCTTCATCACAGCCCTCTGGATATAGAGAGCCCCCGATTCAAGAACAGTGTGACGCCCATCATTGGGCAGTTCTTCTCCTAATGACACAAAAACAGACATCGATTAATGTAAAACAAACGATACTGAGGATCATCCAGCGACAAATGAGAACATTCATTCCTTTGGCAACCAATCACGTTTCAGCTTCAGTTCCATAACCTAAATGGAAGTTTTTATCCTGTACCAATATATTTTCTCATGTTCTGTGACTAAAAACGTTTTCATAGCTCCCAACTTGTCCCTCATTTCGAGGGACTGTCCCCGATTTTTATTTTCTTTGATAAAAGGCGAGATCTCTGACCCATGAACGGATTTGGCTCCAGAAGCGATTGACAAAATTTCGCCACAGTCAATCGTTTTGTCGATTTTTTTTATTTATTTTTTAGTAAATTTTTATTAAGGTTTTTTCCCATTCAATACAAAAGACAAAAAAATCAATACGTAATACATACATACTATCCAAATACAATCATGATAGGAAGAGACAATTTTGACCGAGAACGCAGTGAATTGATGGAATGGCGGGTGTTTGGTTTTTACGCTTTTATGAAATTTCATCCGTTTATTTGCAGTAAATGATTGATTGACCGATCATTATGAAAGGTGTGTGTCCACGATTAGGAACAATTGAGTACTGTCTGTGATCTTTTTTTTTTTATTTGCACTAACATCCAAATTTTTCAGGACAAGCTTTCCTGGAGTGCCCTCTTCTTCAAGGTTCAAGCAGTACTAATGCACAAAGTTTTAGCAGAATGTTAACATTCTTTAGTCATTTTTGGGCTGCCTCTTGATCAACTGTGGCTATGGGATTGTGTACATAGCAGTGGTCTCCAAACTGAGGCCCAGGGGCCGAATGCGCCCCTTTGCTTGCTTTTATCCGGGCCTTGGTCAGCACAGTGGTGTAGTGGTTAGCACTATCACCTAGCAGCAAAAGGGTCACTGGTTCGAATCCCGACCACGACACCATCTGCTTGGAGCTTTGCATGTTCTCCCTGTGTCTGCGTGGGTTTCCTCCGGGAACTCCGGTTTCCTCTCACACTCCAAACACATGCTGGTAGGTTAATTGGATCCTGGCCAAATTGGCCCAGTATATATATATGTATATATGTGTGTACGACTGTAAGTCCCAAGCGTGTCAAGATCCTATGGGGTAAATGACCGCACCAGCCGAGAAGACACTGGCTTCAAAAAGCGCCTAGAGGCGATTAAGTTCGCATGTGTAGCGCTATACAAGTCACTCATTCATTCAATCATCATTCTTGGGGCAGTATTTTATTGACTGATACCAACAAAGGGGCACAGTTCCTTCCAATGACACCAACAATGAAGCTCAATTATTCCAATGATGGGTGACCATTCCTTCGAATGACACCAACAATGGAGGCCCAATGACACCAATGATCGGGCACTATTCCTCCAATGACACCAACAATGGTGCACAGTTCCTCCTAATGACACCAAAGATCAGGCAATAATCCTCCCAATGACACCAATGATTGGGCACTATTCCTCCCAATGACACCAATGATTGGGCACTATTCCTCCCAATGACACCAATGATTGGGCACTATTCCTCCCAATGACACCAACAATGGTGCACAGTTCCTCCTAATGACACCAAAGATCGGGCAATATTCCTCCCAATGACACCAATGATTGGGCACTATTCCTCCTAATGACACCAAAGATCAGGCAATATTCCTCCTAATGACACCAAAGATCAGGCAATATTCCTCCTAATGACACCAAAGATCAGGCAATATTCCTCCTAATGACACCAAAGATCAGGCAATATTCCTCCCAATGACACCAATAATTGGGCACAGTTCCTCCTAATGACACCAAAGATCAGGCAATAATCCTCCCAATGACACCAATGATTGGGCACTATTCCTCCCAATGACACCAATGATTGGGCACTATTCCTCCTAATGACACCAAAGATCAGGCAATATTCCTCCCAATGACACCAATAATTGGGCACAGTTCCTCCTAATGACACCAAAGATCGGGCAATATTCCTCCCAATGACACAAATGATGGGGCACAGTTCCCCCCAATGACCTCAACAATGGGCCACTATTTCTCTCACCGACACCAAAAATGGGGCATTGATGCTGGGACAATTTCTACTCGTGATGGGCACAGTCCGGTCCCACTAAAGTCTGAAGGACAGTAAACTGGCCCTTTGTTTGGAGACCTCTGGTATATAGGATTGTAAAAAAAAAAAATCCCCCCTGTTTGTTGGTTGAACTAGATGGGCGTGTGTCTTTTTTTTCAACAAGACTAATTATGTAACTATACATTGGGGTTGATTTACTAAAACTGGAGACTGCAAAATCAGGTGCAGCTGTGCATGGTAGCCAATCAGCTTCTAACTTCAGCTTTGACAATAAAACCTGGAAGCTGATTGGTTTCTATGCAGAGCTGCACCAGATTTTACGCTCTCGAGTTTTAGTAAATCAACTCCAATGTGCATTAGTACAGCCTGGACCTTGAAAAGGGGGGTACACCCGAAAGCATGTCCTGAAAATTTTTGATGTTTGTGCAAATAAAAAAAAGGATTGTGAACGGTACACAATAGTTCTTGCTGCAAGTGCACTGATACGGCTACAATGACCTCTGGCCATCATTAGATGAGCGAAGAAGAGATGAAGACCTCAGCAGTCCATACAAAGCTTTTCAGTTCAAGTCTTTTAAGGACATCAGAAGCCGTCATGCTGTTGCTCCCCACCGAGAGCTGGCATCTGTACAAGGTTTGGCAGAGAACTCCACCAATCGGCGATCGGCTGAGCCTGGGCTCAATGCCAGACCTGGGGGCAAAATAATCAGAGGAATTATCACATGACTACGAAGGCAAGTAAGGTTATAGAGGACCTGCACACACTCAGGATATATGAGGGCCGAATCATACACGACGATACAACTTCGTGTCATTTATTGTCAGCCCCGAAATCTTCATGCAAAAAGCTTTGGAAACCAATGTACCCAAGTCAAACTAAAACTAAAATCACGGGTGGAAATAAAGAAATGTCACTAGGTCGCAAAATACTTAACAATACCGTTAAATTGATAATAGAAGGCTAGTTTGCAATCATTCAAATTAAATTGATCACAAATCACCACCTTAAATGGGAATTGGAATTAGACAGAATGTACCCTTGCAGTGACCGCCCCCCCCCCCCCCCCCAAACCCAAAGGTTAAAACAGAACTCGGGGCACGGGCGTGCATTCTGCCCCTTTGGAAACAACAATCTGCGCCAACGGTGGCGCAGTGGTTCGCTAGGGTGAAGGATATAGAACAAATGGAAGACTTGACCTCGGTTCTGCGCGATAAGACGGAGGAACACAAGACCAGATGGTTTTATTGGGTCCAATTCTGCTTCTCCGATGAATTTCACAAATATACCAAGACGTGGGAGTTGCCAATGAGTCCTACTGTCTGATCGGTACTGATGACCTTAGCTTCCGCGAGGTGACACAGCGCCCACTTCCCTGTAACCCCACTTCCCATCCTAAAGAACCCCCCCCCACCTCCCTCTTTCTTTCTCTGCATCTCTCTTTCGCTGCATCTCTCTTTCGCTGCATCTCTCTTTCGCTGCATCTCTCTTTCGCTGCATCTCTCTTTCGCTGTATCTCTTTCTCTCTCTCGCGAAAATAACATTAAAAAAGAGTGGTGTGCGCAGAACATAGCGATGCTCACTGCTATAGACTTCCTCCAATGATTTGGCTGATCTCTCTTTTTCTATAGAGGGGAGAGACTGCCTTTACCGTGGCCCGGCTGAAGGGGTGGTGGCACTCTTCTCTTAGCACTGCCTATTTCCTTGTTATTTTTGTTATCGCATATATGTGCTCTACCCTTCAACAGTATATCCCTGATGTATTAGTAATGCTAATGCCGATGTCTACTGATTTTATGTTTTGGCGAAGCTACCCTTTTATTGTATCTGCTGTATTACACTCAATAAAAAGATTTAAATTTAAAAAAAAAACAGAACTCGGGGAAAAATTGCACTGCATGGGTTAACTGTTCGTTTTCTCTAGGTATACTCACCCGATCCTTCAATCCCCCTGAAAACGGCGCTCACCGCGTCCAGTGGTGGACTGTCCCTGCCGTCTTCACTTCCAGAGCCATGAACAGTGTAGCGCATAAGACCGCTTGTTGAAAAAATTATTTGAAAAATAAAGAAATTGAAAAAAAAAAAAAAGGCCGCTAGACCGCAGGGGGCAGGAGCAACAGGAACTGGTCTTAAACTGGGATTTGTGAATTAGGTGGGTACATCTTGACTTTCCAATCACCTAGACTAGGGTTCTCCAAACATTATATAAAAAAGGGCCGGTTTACTGTTCTTCAGACTTTGAGGGGCCGGACTATGACCAGTAACGTAGACAATGCCCTGGCATCAATGGGAGCAAACAATGCCCTATTGGTGGTATTTGAGGGAGGAATATTTCCTTGTTGTTGGTATCATGGGAAGGAATAGTGCATCGTCATTGGTGTCAGTGGGAAGAACACTGTACTGTTGTTGGTGTCAGTGGGAGGAATAGTGCACTATTGTTGATATCAGTGACAGTATTTGAGCCCCATTGTTGGTGTCAGTAATAGGAATGGTGCCCTATTGTTGGTATCAGTGACAGTAATAATGCCCCATTGTTGGTGTGAGTGGAAGGAATACTGCACCAAGGGCCGGATAAAGTCAAGCAATTGGCCATGAGGCCCCCCAGGCTGCAGTTTGGAGACCGCTGCCCTAGACAAAAACAAGAAATTAAAAATATATATTCCAAGAGTTTTGCTTTAACCGCTTCAGCTTAAGTGTGTCCTAAAGAGTGATTCTAACCGTTAGGGGGAGTGGCTACGAGTGACACGTCACTGATCACTGCTCCCGATCAGAGGGAGCATTCGATCAGTGATATGTCACTAGGAAGAGCGTGGAGATGTTGTGCTTACAATGACATCTCGTTCTTCAGCTCCGTGACACGATAACAGGACACCGGCGAACATCGACTCCGCAGGCCCAGCGGCGCAATGCGACTACGCGGCGGCAAATTAAAGGAGAGGTACCTGTACACCATTTGCCTGTCCGTGCCATTCTGTTGATGTAAATTTGCGTGCAGCAGTCCTTAAGCAGTTAAATGCTTGTTTTGTTTAGGGGTGCAGGATTATGATGTAAAACGTAGCTAATTCTTGGATCCGGTAGGCTCTTTCAATCAATGCAATTGATTCAACGCTGCTGTCTCCCTAAGGCACTCTTAGCTGCGGTAGTAAGAAGAGCCGGCAAGACTGTAATCCTTGAAGTGACATTTATTGGTACTTATTGGTACATAGCCTTAGTCGTAACTATGACTAAGGCTATTGACGAAATGCGTTAGTATTATTTGTTTTATTGTCACTCTGATGTACCAATAAATGACACTTCAAGGATTACAGTCTTGCCGGCTCTTCTTACTACTGTTGCATTGGAGTGTGTTGGGACACATCGAGCTTCGGCACCTGTGAGTGGACCTGGTGTATGGATTGGGTTGTCCCTGCAGAGACCACCGTTACCTTTTATCCTTTCCACTCCCAGCTGCGGTCGCATTGCTTGCCTCCTTCACACTCAAGGCGGTGCCCCATTGCCAATGTAATAGGCCCACCCCAGAAATGTAGAGACTGTTCCGGTCCATGCTCTTCAGGGAAGGGTAAAATAACCAAGGCGGGAAGGTGAGGGTCTTACCATCTTTAGTCCAGGTTATGACCGGAGCTGGTTGCCCATTGGCAGAGCAAAGAAATTCGACATCCCGTCCTTCAGTCACGGTCTGGTCTCTGGGAACCACGGAGAACTTCTGAGGATCTGAAAGTGAAGTGAGGAAATCGGAGGATAGAAAACACAAAGCAAGACCATTTAGAAGAAGACCAAACGGGCTCTGTAACTTTGACACTGGCGCAGAGCTAGTCCCAATAGACTGGAATATCTCTTCAGATCAATATCGTAATCAATATATTTGCCGTATGGCCTTGTATTTTCTCACCTTGTACGATGATAGACGCAGAGGCCTGGACGCTGCCCTCGCTGTTGCTGGCGTGACACTGATAGAGCCCCTGGTCAGCGGCGGTGAGGTTCTGAATGTACAGACCTCCGGAGCTTGTGATGGTAAAGCGCCCGTTATTGGGAATCGCTTCCCCGTTTTCCGTGGTCCATGTCATTTTTGGCTGAGGGTCCCCAGAGACGCCGCACTCCAGGGTGACGCTTCCATCTACGAGTGCCTCCGTGGTTTGTGGATGGATTATAAACACCGGCTTGGCTGAGGAGACAGAAAGATTCGACTATGAACCTTCCATGGCAGGGCAGTCAGCGGCCTACAGATCACATGGAGAATATAAATGTACGGTCCGTGTTTTATAAAGTGTAGTGCTTGGGCAGCAAAGCTGGCTATACACCTCATGTAAAGACATGGATGAGCGAGTTTGGGGTGGAGGAATTTTACTGGCCTACACAGAGTCCTGACCTCAACCCAATAGAACACCTTTGGGATGACTTAGATTGGAGACTGCGAGCCAGGCCTTCTCATCCAACAATGGATGTTAAAATGAATCTGAATGAGGCAGATGTCGGAAAGGACCTCTTCCTTCCATTGCTGCTCTCAATCGCCATTACATGGTTTCAGTCTGCCAAAAGCACAGTGGATGTTCCACCTCATTAGAGAACCCATGAGAAATACAATCACGGGTGCGCCTGCCCTTTTTCTAAGCGACTCATACGTGTAGAAGGCGCGTTACTCACATCGGCTGCCAGAGTATCGCAAGATGGCCTCCTGAGTGTGCACCTCCCCGGCGATGTTTTTGGCCGCGCACTGATAGATCCCTTTATCCGACTCCTGCGTGTTCTGGATCATCAATGTCCCATCGTGCAACAGATGAAGTCTCCCATCGAAACTCATATCGATCTCATTGCTGGAGGAAAAAAAAAAAGAGTGTCGGGTAGTAACATGAAAATATATGTGCCGCCATTCCTTTTTTCCCCTTTATTAGCATTTTTTTAAATTCTCATAAAATATGGATATTTGGTCACTCGGTGCCCCGTAGTACATACACCGAAATAATTAAGTAGACTAAAGGAAGACAAACACCCATTGGGTCCTCTAAAACCCAATGGGACAGAGTTGGAAACGTGTCTACCCATTTGTACAGTTGGCTGTTCCCGAAACCTGTGGCTCCTGGGAACCCAAATATGGGGTTATTTTATATTATATGATCTCATATGCCCTTGTGCATGAGCTCCTATATATATTTATATATATATATATATAATATATATATATATATATATATATATATAAAAACTGTTAACGCGTTTCATCACATTGTGGCTTGGCCATAAGCATCCTTGTGATCCAGCCAAAATGTGTTAAGGAGGACATTTTTTGTTGGGGTGGAGACATTATGGTTGCATAGCTATCATGGATGGTCCAATAAAGTAACTCAGAAAAGCACAGACATCACTAAATGGTGGACCACGGTCTGGATCCGGACTGAGTCAATGTCTAATCTGGACTGCTGCGGACCCTTTAGGAGCCTTTAGAAACATTTCTGCCCACAGCCATCACTGCTGCCATTGCCATTCTCACAGAGCCAACAGTTATAGGCAAGACAGCTCTGGACAGAGGGTGGAGGCTGCCCGAGATAACAAGATGCAGAGCCGTCATTGCACAAAACATGCGAATCGGACCTCTGCTTGGAAGAATATTTTACTGATTGGACCTCTGAGAATTTTCATTCAATACCCCTGGACTAAAGTGCCTGCTGATGCTGAGACTTAGTTGCTTGTTGCAGAGAGAAGAGAGTAGGAACACCAGTGGCCGGGCGCCCCTAGGCGGCTGCCTATTTTCCCTAGTGGTAGCAGTCCCTGGTCCCTAGTAATCTATTTTCATCCTGTGACAAGTGAAGACGGGCCTTTAGAACCCACACACAGGTTCTGGATATCAAACAAAAGAGCCGGTCTGGAGCGGTAAGTCAGGACTGGGAAACCTCGAACACTCACTTGTTATGTATCCATCTGATGTCAGGTTTGGGATTCCCCTCGGCTCGGCAGATAAAATAAACCGTATTTCCAAGGACGACATCCGCATCTCTGGGCTCCGATAAAATGCGAGGCATCTCTGGAAGAAAAGGAGACCCCATCAAATGACAGCTTCATGTTTTTGTTGAGAGGAGCCTTTCAATGTATGGTGGAGCATTTTTTTTGGGGGGGGGGGTTGCCAGTTGGGACGATTGGGGGGTATTTGTGCTAGGAGGGGACATTTTGAGGGGGTGGGGAGATTTGTGTTAGCACAAATAACCCCCAATCGTCCCAACTGGCAAAAATCCTGTTAGCACAAACCCCCCAAATCCCCCCTCCTAGCACAAATTCTCTTCCCCTATCTGCCCTCCCAACACCAATGCCCCCAAATCACCTTTCCTCTCTTAGAAGAATTCTTACACCCAGCAGTTCCCCAAATGCTCCCATCCAACACGAATCCCCTCCCCCATCTCACATGATACCACAGTGCCAAGGGCAGCCGACCCTCCTGCCCACCCCTTGTCCCGGCCCTGGCTAATGGGGAGAGGAATTGCGCAATGGTAGGTCTCCGAGCTCTCATTATTGAAAACAAATCATTCATACTCCAAAAATAATTGTGGATGGAGTACAATGTTTCTATTCCCCAAACCATAGCTCTCGGCTCACCGCAGTTAAACTGATTCTCAGGGAGGGCGCTCACAGACTTCCCTCGCAGATGCGTCGGATGTTCGCACGTGGCGGCAGTCAGCGTGCTGCTCCTCTCCGTGAACTTCCTCAGGAGGTCCGCCAACCACACCAGCTCACAGTCACACACCAAAGGGTTGGAGTCCAGGCGTCTGGACGCACACAGAGACAAAAACTGTAAAAATCCTTCCTGGTGCAGCTCTAAATTTACACATTTATGCACCCCAGAGTATAGGGTGTCATTAAAGAACAACTCCAGGGGCACCCAGGAAATCTCTTTTCCCTTTAGCTATAGAAATACTAACACATTAGATAAAAAATGTTAATTCTCGGTGGTGGTGGCAGAGTAGGGTGACCACATTTCCAAACTGCCATTCAGGGACACCTCCCCCTCCTAAAAAAAGATAACTTTTTATGAAAAAAAATTGTGACCCCCCCCCCCCCCCATAGTTTTCACTGGTTCATCCTGGGACCTGTAGTTCTTCACTAGTTTGGGGGGGGGGGGGGGTAACATCTTCAGCTCTAAGGGTTTCATGGTGGGACCTGTAGTCCTTCACTTTTGGGGGTCACATTCCCCCCAAAAGTGAAGGACTACAAGTCCCAGCACGAACTCCTAATATCTAAAGATGTGACCCCCCCCAATTTGAAGGACTACAACACTCAGCATGAAACCCTTGAGATCTATGGGTGAGATCCCATGGTTTTCACAGGTTTATGCTAGGACCTGTAGTTCTTCACTATTTGGGGGGCGGGGGGTCTCATATCTTCAGCTCTGGGGGGGTTCATGCTAGAACTTGTAGTCCTTAACTTTGGGGAGGTCACACCCTCCGCCCCCAAAGTAAAGGACTACCAATACCAGCATGAACCGATGATATCTAAAGATCTAACCCCCCATCTAAGGGTGTGACCCCATAGATTTCACAGATCTATGCTGGGACCTGTAGTTCTTCACTAGTTTGGGGGGGGGGTCACATCTTAAGCTCTGAGGGGTTCATTCCGGGACACTGTATTGTCCCAGAGTGAAGGTGCCCGGGACAGACCTGCAGAATGCGTGACTGTCCCGGGCAATCCGGGACACGTGGTCACCCTATGGCAGTGCCTGGTCTATATGCTGATGACAGGGGGGGGGGGGTTTCTTATGGGATGCTAAAGTCAGAAATAAGCTGGTAGGTGCTCTTTAGCAGCTGGGATGGAGTCAACCATTAGGACCCTTTTGGGGCAACAAACAACTTACAGACGGGTGAGTGATGGAAGCTGAGAGAAGGTTCCTGGATGAATCCTAGAGATTCGGTTATTGTGCAGAAACCTGCAAAAGAAACACGACATAAAGACGAGCCAAAGGGATAAAATAATTCACAAGACCTCAGCTATTCCAACCACTTACAGTCTCTCCAGCTTCGGCATATCCCCGAACGTGTCAACATCCAGAGCCTCCAGGCTGTTGAAGTGGAGATACCTGGAACAGGAGAAGACAGATACAGAGCATGGGCTGGGTGAACTTCATGCCTACCATGCTATGACAGTGGGCAAACTCTGATATGTGTCTACAATGGCCACACAACATAACAAGGAAATACTACAACTCTTTCTACAAGTGAAAAATTGGTGTAAACGGGCAAACTTTTGTTTCTGTGCATGTCCACTGATCTGCAAAGGCCGAGCTCTGGTTTATAAAAACTGCAGAACTGGAACTCTCACGCAGAGAATGACAACTTAATTAAAGTATATGCATATCCGGAAGGTTCCTTTTTAAGTTTTGGATAGAGTAGGGAAGGGTTAGAACCCATCACTTTACTTTTTATTGTCCTCTTGGAGATGCAACAGAGGAACTGAGGAGAGGAGATCAGTTGCCCTCCATTAGCAGATTTATTTTTGCCTTTTGTTCCGGTGACAATTTTTAAATGTTGGATTCCTTATTGCTTTCTGTCTTGGCAATAGTGCTCTCCGGGACAAATACAAATACAGAGATGGGTTCTACACAGCGGGGAAAAAGACGGCAGTAACAATTTAATGGAGGTTTTTAAATTCTTTCACACTCTAGGACAGTGTTTCTCAACCATGGTTCTGTATAATCCTAGGGTTCCTCATAAGGTTTGTAGAGCTTGTTTGATCAGTGAACAGTGGTGAATCAATTTCCCACCTAGCCTCAGGGCTGTCTTTAAGGCAGGGCAAAAGGGGAAGCTGCCCTGGGCCCTGTCATTGTTGTGGGGCCCACAGCAGCTGCCTCATACTTGCCAACTATCCCAGTTTAAATTCCCCTGTGCCTTGAAGTTTTAGTCTTTTGCTGTGTCCTGGTACCTCAGTGTGAAGTGCTGCTACTAATGTTGCCCATCTCTGCCCTATTGTTGTGTACAGATAACTCACCTGCAGACCCTGTGTTTACATGTTAATAACCATCATTCATATGTAAATAACATGAGCATTCATATGTAAATAACATGAGCATTCATATGTAAATAGCGGTGACATTCATATGTAAATAGCTGAGGCCAGCAGCATTCATATGTAAATAAAGGCGACATTCATGTGTATATCATGCCCCTCTGCAGTGAAAAGATGATGTGCTGAAACCTCTAGCAACCAGGGGCGGACTGACAACTCATGGGGCCCCCGGGCAATAGAAGATTATGGGGCCCCCAGGCTTACAGATGGCCACCACGCCAGGAGGCAGTGCAGAGGCGGGGCAGCTAAAATCTCAGGATTGTCACATCAAGCATGTCAGTTTCAAACATATCAGGAACAGATGTAAAAAAACACAGATTTTAACTTACTGTCCCTGGTTTTACTGAGCCTGGTGGGGCCCCTAGTGGCATGGGGCCCTCGGGCAGTGCCCGACTTAATGGTCAGTCCACCCCTGCTAGCAACCAATCAGTGAGCAGTATTACTGTACAGTAATCTCTAGCAACCAATCAACAAGAAGAACTCATGTGCTGTAACCTCTGGCAACCAATCGCAATCACTGCCTGATCTGATACAGTAAACTGATTTTAAGTCTAGCTGATATTTTTTGTATGTCTCAGAGCAGGTGGAGAGCAAAATGTATGCCCAGGGTCCAAATAACATTAAAGACGGACCTGGTCCAGCCACAAGTAATATGTGGAGAGGTAACTTTCTAGCACTTGCAACCACATTCAGCAGGCTTTCAATTACAAAAATGTATATATCGAGTATATTGATGTGGCCTGGCACCACTCTTGCCATATGACAATAAAAACTTGAAAATTAACAATACTAGGCTGAAAGTGGTTGAGAATTCTATTAATGCCGATGCTGGCTGCAATACTCACAGCTGTTCTAGCGAGCCCAGTCCATGGAATGCATTCCCCTGTATGCTACGGATTTCATTCTTGTACAGGTATCTGTGAGAAAACATAAAAGAAAGGACAGTCTGGATATGTGACCATCAGTAAGTAGCATGATACATGCAAGCAAGAAAGCCAATAAATATGGAGATTGAGAATGGGATGCAGTAAGAGGCGTTGGCAAAGAAGAAGGGTGTGTTGGAGACCAGGACCTTAGTGAGATAAGGAGCAACAAACTCACATAATCAGGGGCACTAAAGGGGGAAGGGTGGGGTAGTGAGATACAGAGGGGACAGGACAGGGACGAGCTTTGTGGATATGTGCATGTTCTTCATCTGTTCTTCAATATTGTAATGAAGAGATTGTATCTCTTTTTAGATGTTTTGGTTGACTCCTCCTGAATAAGCAACATAGGTCACGAAACATGTAGAGGACCACGCCTATACCTACATCTCTGTGTTCCCACCTACCAATAGGGGTTCTATGCTTCGTTAGTGTTAATGTAACACAACTACTTACGATTATTGTCTTGTTGGTTCATCCAAAGTGGGCCAGTCTGGATGAAGTCCAGGGCCAGAATTTTATGTATTTTTTCTTAATCAATGTATAACTTTTATCTAAACCTGTTTCACGTTCTGGGTTCCGAGATAGTCCTTTAAACATCACAGGTGTTATTGGGCAATACTTTGGGGTGGCCCTTATTAACCCACCATTTTCTCCCGGTATGAGAATGTGTAACTTGGAAATTTAAAGTCAAAAGGAAGCTAAGTAGAGGGAGAAAAACTAGGACAGGAAAGAACGACAGCAAAAAGGTGTATTCCAAGGACAAGGGAATAGGAAGGATGGCAAGCAGAAGGAGCTAGAGGTCAGGATAAGATGATTAGAGGGTTAGCAGTGCGATTGGAGCCAAGGATTCAGAGAGAAGAAGAATAAGCATGATTGCATGGGACTAGAAGGAGAGCTAAACAAGTGAGCCAGGAATCAGGAGGATAGCAGAAAGAAGAAGCCACCAATTTCGATATAGTGATGATGACATGGTGACTTAATGGTTAGCAGGCAGAAGGAGCCAGTGACCTGGGATAACAAGGAGAGGATGTAACTAGAAGGATAACAATAAGTAAGTTCAGGTAGTTGGGTAGAGACAGGAAAACCAGGGGAAGATACGACCAGAGAGATAGCAGGGAGAGAAAGACAGAAACCAGAGTATAAGACGGAAAAAGGAGAATATGGATGAATAGAACGGCAAGAAATCTAGAGAAGGTAGAGACGAGAGCAGGATATGACTAGAAGGACAACAAGGACAGGAAAGCTAAGACCAGAAAAGAAGAACAAGGACAGGATATGACTAGAAGGACAACAAGGAAAGGAAAGCTAAGACCAGAAAAGAAGAACCAGGACAGGATATGACTAGAAGGACAACAAGGAAAGGAAAGCTAAGACCAGAAAAGAAGAACCAGGACAGGATATGACTAGAAGGACAACAAGGAAAGGAAAGCTAAGACAAGAAGAACCAGGACAGGATATGACTAGAAGGACAACAAGGAAAGGAAAGCCAAGACCAGAAAAGAAGAACCAGGACAGGATATGACTAGAAGGACAACAAGGAAAGGAAAGCTAAGACAAGAAGAACCAGGACAGGATATGACTAGAAGGACAACATGGAGAGCAAAGCCATAGAAAACTCTTGTATTTAGGATGTATATATACTACATACTAACTAATTGAATAATCTTAAATAAAAAATACAGCATGTAGCCACTACACTTAATCCAAGTTATCTTTATAGGGATAATAGTAAAGCAGAAAGCGGAGGAAAGGGACGTATCAGAAAACGGGTCTGACTGACAGATGCTTCAAATTTTCCAATTTCTCAAATGGTTTCTGAGAGAGCCGCTGGATACGGTTGTTGTTCAGCAACCTGCAATAAGCACAAAAAAAGAGAAATAATGCAAAGCAATGACAGCACAGGCTAGTAATAATATTCACAGCCGGAATACAATGCACATGCCATTTATTAAACAAATAAGGAGGAATCAGGGGTGTATCTACCACAAGGCAAACAGGGCATATGCTTCAGGTGGCATTTTTCAGGGGGCGATGCTGCCCCCCAGGCAGAAGGGACACTAGGAGCATGGGCGTAGCATCAGGGGTCACAATGGTGACCCCACCCATGCTCAAGGGGGCCCGTGCAGCCTCCCCATCACTTGGGTTTCCATCTACTCAGCAGGAGACCCCAACCCCCGGCAAGCATGAGTGTCTGGCTACACAGGAGTGTCCCTCCTGCCTCCATTCCCACCCTCCTCCCTTAGTAAGCAGTGTTGAGTATGGTTGGATGTAGGGGGTGGTGCACCTCTCCCCCCTCACATGGATGCTGTGCATGGGTCAGTAAAAGTTCCTATACACCCATCCTCAGACTGCACGTAATCTCACACAGCACATGCCATAGGACTGCTCCTACCCACGCTGCACACAGCTGAGATTCTTGTACAGACATTCTGCAGAGTGTGTAGCTGGCTGTTTACAGTTATGACCTATGAGATCCTCAGATCAGAAAGGCAGTAGAGCAGCAATAGTCAGCTACACACAATGCAGATTGAGGCTGTGTCTGTAAAAGAATCCACCCTTGGATGTGTGCAGTTGGGGATGAGCAGCACTGCTGAGAGCTCTGCCAGTAATGACCCCAACCTCTGCCCTACTGACCCCTATTCCATGCTCTGCTACCCCAACCTCTGCCCCGCTGACCCCTGTCCTCAGCTCTGCATAGCCACCAGAGACCCTGCATTGCCACCAGAGACCCCGCAATGCCACCAGAGACCCCGCATTGCCACCAGAGACCCCGCATTGCCACCAGAGACCCCGCAATGCCACCAGAGACCCTGCATAGCCACCAAGGACAACACATGGCTATGCAGACACCGTTCATATCCATCAGAGACCCTGCATAGCCACCAGAGACCCCGCAATGCCACCAAAGACCCCACAATGCCACCAAGACCCCGCAATGCCACCAAAGACCCCGCAATGCCACCAGAGACCCTGCATAGCCCCCAAGGACAATACATGGCTATGCAGAGACCGTTCATATCCATCAGAGACCCTGCATAGCCACCAGAAACCCCACATAGCCACCAGAAACCCCACATAGCCACCAGAGACCCCACATAGCCACCAGAGACCCCACATAGCCACCAGAGGCCCTGCATCGAGAAGCACCACCTAGTGTGGAGTACACGTGACTGTCAGTCAGGGCCGTCTTTAAGGCAGGGCAAAAGGGGAAGCTGCCCTGGGCCCCGTCATTGTTGTGAGGCCCAAAGCAGCTGCTTCATACTTGCCAACTATTCCAGTTTAAATTCCCTCGTCCCTTGAAGTTTTAGTCCTGTGCTGTGTCCTGATATCTCAGTGTGAAGTGCTGCTACTAATGCTGCCCAGCTCTGCCTATTGTTGTGTACAGATGACTCACCTGCAGACCCTGTGTTCACATGTAAATAATCGGCATTCATATGTAAATAATGGGAGCCTAAAATAGACGAGGCAGACGGCATTCATATGTAAATAAAGGCGGCATTCATATGTATATCATGCCCCTCTGCAGTGAAGAGATGATGTGCTGTAACCTCTGGCAACTAATCAGTGAGCAGTATTACTGTAGAGTAATCTCTACCAACCAATCAACAAGAAGAAATCATGTGCTGTAACCTCTAGCAACTAATCAGTGAGCCGTGATGTGTGCTGTAACCTCTAGCAACCAGTCAGTAAGTGGTAATGATATGCTGTAACCTCTGGCAACCAATCGCAATCACTGCCTGATCTGATACAGTAAGATACAAGAATTTTTTTGTCCAGGGTCCAATCAACATTAGAGACGGCCCCGCTGTCAGTGTAAACCCGCTGCAGGCAGTGGAATGTAGTCAGTGTGAGAGGCAGGGTCACAGTGCAATGGAGCAACAAGTGAACATCAAGTTCTCCTACAAATTGGGGAAAAATGGCGATGGATTGATCACCATTACTAGAGTTCCCATTATTACAGCCCGGGTTGGTAATACCCTGCCCACCCGCTCCTCTCCACGTGGCCCAGGGCAGCTGCCCCTAGACATAAAATCAGTTTACTGTATCAGATCAGGCAGTGATTGCTCACACAATCCTACCTCCTGTCCATTAAATAAAGAGAAAGAACATCAGCATTGCCTTACAGAGTGTGAAGGTTGGGCAGCTTCTGGAGGGCTTCAGAATTGACCTCTTGGATGCGGTTAAATCTCAGGTCCCTGCGAAGACAAAAATCAGAATGGATTATACAGTAGAGTGTATCCAGGAGAATGCTTGTAATCCAAAGCACTGGCATATCAAAGCGAGTTTCCCCATAAAAGTCAATGGAAATGAAGAGAAATCATTCCGCATTGACTTCTATGGCATGCAATACCGCATGTGGCCAGAGGTGGGAGGGCACCAGAGAGAGCTTTGGAAATACTCGAAAAAAGCTCAGGGACAGCTCGGCTGAACTCGAAAAACCTCGGAGACGGAGTATTTCTGAGTTTTCAGAGATTTTCCGAACGGCTCAGGAGCCCCCGCACCTCTGGCCAAATGCGGTACTGCACTCCCCATTAGCTTGAATCCTGCTCGTTTTGCAAAACAACACTCACAAACCGAGTCAGATTTTTTTTTTTTTAAAGTTGCTCGTTATTCAAAACGCTTGTTAACCGCGTTACTCGTAAACCGAGGTTCCACTGTGTGTTGCTGCTCTGTATGATGTAAGCTTTCTGCGCACTGGTTTGGGGCATACCACCTCTGTGACCATGGAAGCACCGAATTACCATGCACACCCCCGGCTTCATCACCCTGTATAAAGTCGGGGTATCTACTCATCTGTGCACCAAACCAAACGTATCTCCAATATCTGCTCTGTAAGCACGCCATTGGCATGAAAAAAAATTCCTGATTTCTCAAAATACAATAAAATACAAAGCAACAGTATAGAAAAAAAAAGCAATCCATGAGCTTTATTCAGTGACATTGCCTAGGCTGAGATGATGTCACCAATCTGCTAAAGGCAGTAGGGACATTTCCCTCCGTCTTCTGTCCTCTAGTACTGAGACTGAAGCATTGTAACATTGCAGCCAGGGCCGCCGTCAGGGGGGTACAGGCAGTACACCTGTAAGGGGCCCAGTGGTCCCCAGGGGCCCGAAAGGCATCCCCCCTTTTTTTTTTTGTTCATCAATACCAAAAAGCCCCCCCCCCCCGACCTCTGAAAAGCCCTGTACACACGAGCCAGAATCTCGTCAGGAAAACACTGCAGAGAATCATGATGAGAAAATAGAGAGCAGGTTCTCTCTTTTTCTATTTTCTAGTCGAGATTTTAGGCAGTTTTCTTGACAAGAGACCCGAAAGCCTCGTACACGCGCTAGGTTTACTCGGCAAGAAAGCTCTGCTAGCAGTTTTCTTGCTAGTTCTTGCCGAGTAAACTGAGCGCCGTTCGAGGCTTAAGGGGCCCGGTGGTCCCCAGGGGCCCGGGTGGCATCCCCCTTTTTTTTCGGCAGCCCCCAAAGCCCCCCAACCTCTAAAGGGCCTGGTGATCCCCAGGGCCCCAGATGGCATCCCCGTTTTTTTAAGTTCGTCAGCACCCAAAGCCCCCTCCCCGACCTTAATTTGCGGCGGCAGCACCCCTCCAGCTTCTCAATTGGCGCCGGCCAATTCCTTCTCCAGGACTCCGATGGCACAGGGGAGCCCTGAGAAGCACCGATGGCTGCGGGAGGGAGGGCGTCCCGCCGCCTGTAAAAAAAGATCAAGCGGCGGAACTGATCGTTCTTATGGTGCACAGAATCGCCGGCTGAAAACAGTGATATCTGAATGATACCCGTAGCTGCACCCATCGCTCAGATATCCCCCCAGAAGGTCCAGAACGTCATATGACGTCCAGCGGTAGAGAAGTGGTTAAGGAAAACCTCTGCTAAGCACTACTCGGGTGTAACGTGCACGTGACACATCCAGTCAACCAATTAATGCCAAGATGGCCAACAGTAGCAAACCCTGGACATCGGTGCCCAAGCCAGCCAACGTACGTTCTAGAGGTGGTCAGCAGCGCCTGGACAGCAATGCCAATGTAAAGCACAGGCTAGACCTACATAAAGGCGACATATAGAGCTTAGAGGGATTTTTTTCCTAAAGTATATTTTTTAGTTTTGGAAAGAGTTTGGATCGGTTAGATCTTTTGTTTCACTTCTGGAGACAGAACCCTCTCTTAGACAGTTGTCACCATTTTAGATGCCCCCCCATTGAAAGGTTCTCCTCTGATCCTGTTCCAGTGACAATTGTAAAATGACTCTATCCAAAAGGAAAAAGAATGTTTTGGATTTGCTTTATTGTGGCAAAGTACTTGGTGGCCGTGCTGACCATAAGAGAACGTTCCGGATGTATTGCATAGAACATTAGTGTCCAGCTAGGTTTCACCTCCATCCATACGGAATAAACTGTTCCTGGAATCCGGCCATGCTGGACGCGGCCACACCGCCGAGCACACACTGCATCCTCAGTGTGCAGGAGAAGGATGCGTGCGAACATGAAAACATTCGGTGACATCACCGATAAAGAACTCCATCAATTTCTTCCTAGCAGCACAAAACGCTGGCAGCAAAAACCATACAGAAGGTCAGAGAACAGCGACGGGTTCCAAGCTGCTTCATGTACAGGAGAAAAAATATTTGGGAAAAAATATGTGTAGGTCCTGAGACAGATTGCCTTCCGCCATATTCTGTTCACTCTCTCTCCTGTACATACTGCCCCGTCCTACCCTGTGCACTCCTCTCCTGTACATACTGCCCCAGTTATACCCTCTGTACCCCTCTCCTGTACATACTGCCCCTATCCTACCATCTGTACTCTCTCCTGTACATACTACCCCCGTCCTAGCCTCTGTACTCCTCTTCTGTACATACTGCCCCTGACCGACCCTCTGTACATACTGCCCCTGTCCAACCTCTATACTCCTCTCCTGTACATACTGCCCCCATCCCACCCTCTGTACTCCTCTCCTGTACATACTGCCCCGCCCTACCCTCTGGACTCCTCTCCTTGTACATACTGCCCCGCCCTACCCTCTGGACTCCTCTCCTGTACATACTGCCCCGCCCTACCCTCTGGACTCCTCTCCTGTACATACTGCCCCTGTCCAACCCTCTGTACTCCTCTCCTGTACATAATGCCCCAGTTATACCCTCTGTACCCCTCTCCTGTACATACTGCCCCTATCCTACCCTCTGTACCCCTCTCCTGTACATACTGCCCCTATCCTACCCTCTGTACCCCTCTCCTGTACATACTGCCCCTATCCTACCCTCTGTACCCCTCTCCTGTACATACTGCCCCTATCCTACCCTCTGTACTCCTCTCCTGTACATACTACCCCCCGTCCTAGCCTCTGTACTCCTCTTCTGTACATACTGCCCCTGACCGACCCTCTGTACATACTGCCCCTGTCCAACCCTCTATACTCCCTCCTGTACATACTGCCCCCATCCCACCCTCTGTACTCCTCTCCTGTACATACTGCCCCGCCCTACCCTCTGGACTCCTCTCCTGTACATACTGCCCCCCCCTACCCTCTGGACTCCTCTCCTGTACATACTGCCCCTGTCCAATCCTCTGTACTCCTCTCCTGTACATAATGCCCCAGTTATACCCTCTGTACCCCTCTCCTGTACATACTGCCCCTATCCTACCCTCTGTACCCCTCTCCTGTACATACTGCCCCTATCCTACCCTCTGTACCCCTCTCCTGTACATACTGCCCCTATCCTACCCTCTGTACCCCTCTCCTGTACATACTGCCCCTATCCTACCCTCTGTACTCCTCTCCTGTACATACTACCCCCCCGTCCTAGCCTCTGTACCTCCTTCTGTACATACTGCCCCTGACCGACCCTCTGTACATACTGCCCCTGTCCAACCCTCTATACTCCTCTCCTGTACATACTGCCCCCATCCCACCCTCTGTACTCCTCTCCTGTACATACTGCCCCGCCCTACCCTCTGGACTCCTCTCCTGTACATACTGCCCGCCCTACCCTCTGGACTCCTCTCCTGTACATACTGCCCCTGTCCAATCCTCTGTACTCCTCTCCTGTACATAATGCCCCAGTTATACCCTCTGTACCCCTCTCCTGTACATACTGCCCCTATCCTACCCTCTGTACCCCTCTCCTGTACATACTGCCCCTATCCTACCCTCTGTACCCCTCTCCTGTACATACTGCCCCTATCCTACCCTCTGTACCCTCTCCTGTACATACTGCCCCTATCCTACCCTCTGTACTCCTCTCCTGTACATACTACCCCCGTCCTAGCCTCTGTACTCCTCTTCTGTACATACTGCCCCTGACCGACCCTCTGTACATACTGCCCCTGTCCAACCCTCTGTACTCCTCTCCTGTACATACTGCCCCCGTCCCACCCTCTGTACTCCTCTCCTGTACATACTGCCCCGCCCTACCCTCTGGACTCCTCTCCTGTACATACTGCCCCCATCCCACCCTCTGTACTCCTCTCCTGTACATACTGCCCCGCCCTACCCTCTGTACTCCTCTCCTGTACATACTGCCCCCGTCCTACCCTCTGTACTCCTCTCCTGTGCATACTGCCCCCCGTCCTACCCTCTGTACTCCTCTCCTGTACATACTGCCCCCGTCCTACCCTCTGTACTCCTCTCCTGTACATACTGCCCTCAGTCATAACCCCCACCCTCTCCTGCACATATTACACCCATGATACTTTCCATCTTGCCCACTGTCATACCCTCTGCACTCCTCCCCTGTACACACAGGTCATACTATGGCCATGATAAATTATTGAATATATATGACTCTGTCTGTCATTAGCAATAACACAACTGCCCCCCTGTAACATAGTTCTATTCTTCAGTTGATCCAGCCAGCAGATCCTTTACCTTTCCAATTCCGTCAACATGGTGACAACACTGTTATGCAGTGAGATCAGACAGCAGCGTTGTCACCAAGTGGGACTGGTAAACCCCAACCGACACAAGGCAAACAAATATACCACATGGATAATAAATACTTACCCATCGCATATAAGCACCCCCAGCAGAGTTATATGGTATAGGAGAGGCATCCTTTTGTGAAAGTAACCTTTACTGTAGACAATTAGAAATGGCTGATCAGACAGTATACACAGGAACACTGAGCAGAGCGCCTTCAGATTGAGGGAAGACAGACCAACATAATCTCCAAGGACCTGACAGGTCTGGCCTGCAATCCCAATGGAACACAGACCTGGAAGGTTTAAGGAACACTAGAGGTTAACACTAGAGCACTGGAAGGTTAACACTAGAGGAACACAGACCTGGAAGGTTAAACACTGGTTAAAAGTAGAGGAACACAGACCTGGAAGGTTTTAAAGTAGAGGAAACACAGGCCTGGAAGGTTAACACTAGTAGTATGGTTTTAGGGAACACAGAGGACCTGGAAGGTTAAAACTAGAGGAACACAGGCCTGGAAGGTTAACACTAGAGGAACACACAGACCTGGTTAAATTAACACAGACTAGGGGAACACAGACCTGGAAGGTTAACACTAGAGGAACACAGGCCATGAAAGGTTAACACTAGAGGAACACCAAGGTTACACTAGAAAGGTTTAACACTAGAGGAACACAGACCTGGTAGGTTAACACTAGGGGAAACACAGACCTGGAAGGTTAAAAGTAGAGGAACACAGGCCTGGAAGGTTAAAAGTAGAGGAACACAGACGTGGAAGGTTAAAAGTAGAGGAACACAGACGTGGAAGGTTAAAAGTAGAGGAACACAGGCCTGGAAGGTTAACACTAGAGGACACACAGACCTGGTAGATTAACACTAGGGGAACACAGACCTGGAAGGTTAACACTAGAGGAACACAGGCCTGGAAGGTTAACACTAGAGGAACACAGGCCTGGAAGGTTAACACTAGAGGAATGTTAACAAACACAGACTAGAGGAACACAGGCCTGGAAGGTTAACACTAGGGGAACACAGACCTGGAAGGTTAACACTAGAGGAACACACAGACCTGGAAGGTTAAAAGTAGAGGAACACAGGCCTGGAAGATTAAAAGTAGAGGAACACAGACCTGGAAGGTTAAAAAGTAGAGGAACACAGACGTGGAAGGTTAAAACTAGAGGAAACACAGGCCTGGGAAGTGGTTAACACAGAGAAGGAACACAGACACTGGTAGATTAACACTAGGGGAACACAGACCTGGAAGGTTAACACTAGAGGAACC